>CAJNIZ010000703.1:49253-82404 GCA_905231905.1 Symbiodinium pilosum | reverse complement strand
CCGCCACACCGCCACCCCGCCACACCGCCACGCCGCCACACCACCATGCCGCCACGCCGCCACGCCGCCACGCCGCCACGCCGCCACCTGCCACGCCGCCACACCGCTCCCACCAGCGCCACCGCCACCGCCACCGCCACTGGCACTGGCACTGCCGCAACCAACACGGTTCTCATCATCCACATTTGTCTTGTTGCTTGGTTGCTTTTGCCCGGTCATCTGTCGCGTCGACAAGCCTTCAATCACGACATTGGCTTCCTTATGTTTAGAAAAATACCCAGGACGACAATCAGAAACCCTCAAAATGTGGCTATCGTCCGCGCTGCTGTGTTGAGGAAACTCCTCGGTGAGCTACAGCAGGCATCCAGTGTAAGTGCTGATCGGATACAAGGCTTAGGGTTTCGGCTACATACCAGAGTTCTTGTTTGTGCTAAATTGGGACCCGGGAGAGCCGGAGGGCTTCATGGAAATCGTATTCGGCTCACGTGAACTGTGTCGATTTTCTCCAAGTTGGATGGTTTCTTCCCGCATCAGATTGATATATTTTTTCATATGGTCCTCAATCACAGAGACGCACGAGTTCGAGAAATTGCTGTCTAGGGTCGCGGTTGCGGCATTGAGTGCTCAGCGCGAAATGCACAACATACCCCTGAACAACTCCTAGAATTTTTCCTTCTCGTCCCCATGGCCCCATGGGCCATTCCTGTGGGCTCATCCCTACCAGCCAGAAAAGCTGCAGAAGCCTAGACTGACAGGGTAGTCAGTAAGCCCCCACCCCTGCTGTGATCGACCTTGTCTTAGTGCAACATTGGTGTCCAACGAGATTTTATTTAAAACAGAAATGATGCTTTGTAGGGAGGTTGTGTCCAGGTGGGATGTGAGGATATCTCTTTCAGTGGTGGTGGCTTGCGGTCAAGACCCACCAAAATCAGGATGACATCAGTGTGTGGAGTTGAACCATTGGAAGATTTTTTTTCCCTCCGGGAGCTGCAGGATGGCTACATATGGCCACACATGTGCAGGTGTCCAATGGGATGTAGTAGGTTGATGGACCTGAACCCTGGCCCTACACAGACTACAGTTCGAGCTGTGAGGGCAATTTTGGAAAAAGTGGCCCGCCGCGCATACCCCAACCACTTCTGGTCCATATTATAACTTCACATCCTCCTATGATTTGGATGTTTCTCAAAATGAGCTCTGCTCAGGATCATTTAGAACCTTTTTACATCACCAACTACCCCTGAAGGTTCCCTACACCTAAGCCCTCAACCCCACTCCCAAGGCCCTCAACCCCACTCCCCAAACCATATCCCTTGATTTATAAGCCTACTTAACCCTCAACCCCTAAACCTGCCCTAGACCGCCCCTCCGCTTCCTTTTGGGCCGCCATGGCGCTTGCCGGACCGGACTCCAGTCGCTGGAGCCCAAGTGCCTCAAGGGTGCTTTCCAATGAGTTGGCCCGCCGTCCTTCTTCTGAAGCAGGCCGGGAGTGCATTGAATTTCGGGATTTGGATTATTTTTGGGGTGGTTTAGGGTTCAGGTGTTTTTAGGTTTTGGGGGTCTAGGGTTTGGGGAGTAGGATTGTGGGTTAAGGTTGACCTGGCAAGAGTATGTAACATGACGTGTAAGATGTTTCAGGGATTTGTGGAGATTGTTCGAAGTATGGTCCACGGGTAGGAGTTCTATTGGTTACTAGGCAGGATTAATGAGGCCTACAGAATTACAAGAGGAATGCGGGATTGATGGTAAATGTGAATTCTAATTCGTCGGGCTTCTAGAGGATTGGCATTTAGCCACTCAAACTCATGGCAGCAAGAATCAATGCGCGGTGTGGGATTGGTGGTGGTATCGGCGATATGGGAGTTGCTCGAAATTTCCCTGAGGAATCGCACATAGCCCTTTGAAATCCTCATGCTTCCCTTTTGAAAGCCCACCGTATGAGCAAGGAAGAGAGTGCCCATAATGGTACAACCTGAAAGTGCCGGTATCTTAAGCTTACTTGTAGTGACAAGACGATAAGATACCTTGAGGCATCCATCGATAGCAGTACTTTGCAGATAGAAAGCAGTGAAATCAAATCGGTTTGAAGGCAATTTTGGAGACCGCTTCAAGGGATGGCAGAAAAAATGAGAAAGACTACTGCAAGGTTGGTTGTAGAGAATGAACAAAAGGTACCAAGGTTTTATCCCCCCTCACTGTGAAGTACCACGGTCAGGAACGGTTTCTGCTGAATCGAACATGAAAAACGATTTTTTCTAGACTTCTTCCGGGGGCGAGCACAAGACTTCCTACCGGTTTGAGGTGAGAACCCGCAGAGGGATTCTCGAAATCGATTGCAGCATAAGGGGCCTTGACAAGGTGAAGATGTCGACCGCATCGCGAGCCAGGCTCGACAGGCCATCAGAGAAAGTCGGAGGCTGCTGGACGTCTCCTCAAGGAGTGGCCTGGGTTCGGTGGCTAGTGACGCACTGAGCTCCGCGCCTGCACCAGCACGGGAAGTGGTAGTGGTAGAGGACCCAGAGGAGCTGCGTCGACGGCAGAACATGGAGGCGGAGCAGACTGCCCTGGAGTTGGAGCGGAACTTTGACGAAGCGCTTCGCAAGCACAAGCTGGCAACACGCCAGGCTGAGGCGCTGCTGAGCGAATGCCAGGCAGAGATGGAGACCCGCAAGGCAGTGAGTGGCTCAGGGGGCCCCGGTGCCGAGGCAAGGGAAGAAGCTACAAGGCTGCGACAGGCAGCGAAGAAAGCGGAGGAGTCTGCTCGGCAGCAGGCAAGTGAGCAACGGGAGGTGCGGCAAAGACTTCAGCAGCTCATCGACGTTGCTAAAGCTGAGGTGTCTTCGGTGGCACAGCAAAGAGCAGATGCCCTCAAGCAGAGACAGGCTGCTGCACGAAGGCAGCAGAAGCAGCTGCAAAAGGCCCAGGCAACATGTGCCGGGTTGTCTCAAGAAGTCCAGGAGAAAAAGCGTTTGTGTGAGGAGACAGACAGGCAAATAGCGTCCACAGGACAGTCCATCACTAGCTCCCGACGAGCAGCCACGGAGGTTGCAGCCCTCGCTGGTGCGCTTCGGAGCCGGTTGGATGGCGAGGAGGAGACCGAGGCCCTTGAGCCCGCAGAGAGCGTGGAAGGCTCCCTCTGCGACACTGGCGGGTCAGACACTGGGGTACGCAGGTGGGAGTTGGCCGAGACCACACTGTCTGCCAAGGTGGGTATGAACAACAAACCTCAATATGGGAGTTATGGCAGGACGGGCCTGTAAGTTGTATTGCGGATGGGCAACAAGAAGCGCGAATGCAGAGCTCTCATCTGCAGTACTCATGTAGTGCTGTGCAACGATGACACCACAATATGTAGATGAGCATGTTTACTCACGAAAGCTTTGAAAGCCTGCCATTGCTACTTCGTATCGCTTTGTCCTCATCGCCATAGCAAGCAAGAGGTAACTCAGAACTCGCCGGTTCTCCAGTCACAGCATATCTGCTCTTTTCAGTCAGTCCAGACATGTTTGTAAAATGGTGCAGAAGCGATAAGGTATGCCAAGCCCAGGTGGCCGCAGCGCGGGATCGCTGCCGGAGCTTGGAGGAGCAGGCGCTGATGAGCGCGACCAGGGCTGAGGAGCTCTCGGCCCTTGTTGAGCACTACCAGCTGCAGCTCACACATCCTTCTGAAACCAGCGAAAACAGCCTCTCGACGGAGCTGAGGGCGGCCAGGGAGGAGCATGCCGAGTTGAAGAAGGCCCACAGACAAGCCCTAGCAGAGCTGGATGGCCAGAACTTGCAGAAGTTGGTGACTTCACTCACAGAGCCGAGTCGGAGTGCCAGGAGCGAGTGCACAGCCTCCCCCACAAGCCCTGCACAGCCTTCAGAGGCCGCGTTGAAAATCGCCCACTGCGAAGCTGAGCATGTCCATCAGCTGTGTCTGGTCGAGCAGCGCCTGGCTGAGCACGAGCTGTCCCAGTACCAAGCTCGTGTTGCTGGGCCAGAGACTCATGCTGCCATGGCAACACTGCAAGACTTGCAAATTCGTGCAAAGCAGAAGTCTGCACAGCTGGCTATCCGTTCCTTACATCAGCAGGGCAATCGCTTGGAGCATTTTATCCAGGCTGGACAGGTACATGATCTGGAATTTACAGCAGGCAAAATTGCCCCTGTGCTGGCAGACTCCTTAAAAAGCGGCGTTCATTGCAGCCTTGACGCAGCCAAACTGGAGTTGCAGAGCTCCGAGTCCAAGCTTTCTGCTTTGCCCAGACTACCCGGCACCTTGGAGGAGTTGCGGGAAAGCATTTACCACACCAGCGATTTGGAGGCAGAGTGCCTTGGCCGTGCAGAGCTCTGTGCAGACCTTCGTGCTTCTGTCGAAGCATTGCAGGCTGAGGCAGCTACTTGCACCCAGCAGCGGGAGGAGGAGCTGCTGCGAGGGGTGGCGCTGCGCTCCCGGCTTGAGGACGCATTGCGAGCTGAGGCTGCGATGGGTGTGGAGCTGCGATCCAAGCTGCAGGAGGAGTGCCGCGAGGTGAAAGCAACAGTTCAGGGTATGGAGCTGTCGTACAATGAGGAGGCACATGCCTGTACACGGCTTCGTGAGGAACTCTTCGCTGAGGAGGAGGCAGCCAAGAAGCTGGCAATCCGGTTGGCCTGCTTTGAGCGCTCGGACGCTGAACTGGACGAGCGGCGGCAGCAGCTGCAGTCTCGGATATCAGCAGTGTGCTTGGCACTGGACTTCAAGGCTGCTAATGCGCAGCAGCTACATGAGGAGGCCCAGGCATCCTGCGAAGCTAGGGCTCGGGCTGCAGTGGCAATCCAAGCGGAGCGCGCTGCGCTGCATGCAGCCGTGGCCAACCTGGAGGCTGAGAAGCAAGCCTCCCTCTCCCAGGAGTGGTTCTTGCAAGAGGAGGGCCCAATCGCAGAGTGAGCTAAGGCCCAAAGTGTCAAGGCTTCAAGCAAAGCACCCAGAAGACGGTGCTCGTTAATGACATGCTCCTTCTTGCTTCCAAGACAAAGAGCACGACGCACCTGTGAGCTTCTCCACCAGAACCCTTTAGAGAACCAGGCTTTGTCTAATGACCATGCATTACATTAGGGAACGCCTCTAAAGCTCGCCACATTTGGGAAGTGGTGAGCACTTGCCTGGTCAGGTCCGAAGCCGTCAGCCGTTGGCCAGTGAGTGGCTTTCAAAGAGCCCCTGCGGATCACGGATGTTTGATCAGGACTGCCCAGGTAATCCAAATTGCAGTAATAGCCAGGAAGATAGTGAGCAACCCGAAATCTCAAGCGGCAAGGATCAGGTCTTTCGAGCGGAAGACAGGCTGTTGCGTGAGATTTGCGGGGAAAACTGGCGAGCACTTGACATTCCTCATCATCTTCTGTCAGTTACAGTTTGAGAGATCTTCCATTTTTGAATCCTCAGTGCAGGTTGTGTCGTCAGGCAGATATTCAGAGATTTCCTTCAACGCTTGAATGATACGTCATCCACTTTTTGGATGGTGGCATTTGTTATTAAAATGCGAGCAGAATCTTGTCCCGGAGGGGGCGCGGAACAGGGGGGCTCTTCTTGTTCCCTGTGCTTTCGTGTCTGTATTGCGGGCGATCGTGTTGCCTTTGGGGTCCATTGGAGGTATGTCCTCCATGTTGACCCTGCTACGTAGACCGAACAATACTTGGTGATACTCGGTCTTTCTGGTAGTTTCCCAAAATTAGGGTACCCCAATATAGACCCCAACATATTATAGTCCTGATTGTAGGGACCCCCAAAAGGTACCCCTAATTTTGGGAAATCCCCATATAAAGGATAAGTATCATTGGAGGAGGAAAGCTTTGAACCTGGGAGGCTGGAATGGCTTTGTCGACCCGAGGCCTACGACTTTTCAAACCCCGAACCCTATATATCCCCCATATAACCCCTACATAAGCCATTATAGTAGTTTCCATTTTCTTTTCCATTATCCCCATAGAACCCCAAAATAGTCCCTATAATCCCTATACAACCAAAAATAGGAGTTTCCATTTTTTCTTGTCCGTCATCCCTATATAACCCCAATATCGTCCCTATGATCCCTATATAACCCATTATACTAGTTTCCATTTTTCCATTATCCCTATATACAGCCTAAGTTCCCTCAGATGCCCCCTTAATAGTCGGTTTGATAATAAAGAACCAACTGGAAAAGAACATGGGAATTAAATTACCCCTAGTAACGGAGAATAAATGGAAAAGAACATGAAAAATGAAACGGAAACTGCTATATATATATATAAATACATATATATATATAGGGTTATATCAGGATTCTATGTAATCCGCGTGGATGAGGCCTAGTTAGTAGGCTTCGCAGTCCCAGCTCCTCAATCATATCTCACTGGGATTTGGAATCGCTACCATACTTACATGAAAGTGCATGCCATGCACTAATCCGCTTCCTCTAATATTACAATCATCCACACCCCTCTTATCAAATATTCTCAATCCATTATAGTAAATCCTAGGCTGTAAGCCTCAAACCCCAATGCATGGAGTTAATATTCCCAGTATAGTTAGTGAAACCTACGCCCTAAAGCCTGTAACAATATAGGAGGTTATAGTATGCCGAGGTCATGATCTGCCTGGACAATTCGGACTATACAAGGCTGATACCATGCATGTGGTGTGGAAGGGTAGGAGGAAATGATACAAGATGAAGGAGACTAGATAGCTACCACTATTGGTTTTAGGCACCTTTTTTCCTTTCTGTTTCATGGCTGCTCGTGCAAATAAGCTTTCCTGTCATGGTCGTGCTGTTACTACTGTCGCTTGGCAGGAATGGCGACTATATGCCCACTCGCTTCGATTCACAAACTGATGCAGCCAACCTTTTGTGTGGTGCAAAGCACCCCCGGCGAGCTTGGCAAAGTTTTGTGTGGAGTAGCAGTACTCATCAGAGCGGCAGTAGCCGCAGCAACCATGAGAGAATAGTTTGTCTTGAAGAAAAGGTTATCGCCCGTAGTCATAAAAACAAAGAGGTCAGTCAAAAAATACAACCAGTAGTGCATCACTCTTGGCCAATGCCTCTTTTGCAGATATTGAGTGGAGCTAAACTTTCTTAACGGGCACAGGTGCAAGTTTTGCAGGCTTCATACCAGCTTGCTTTCCAATCATCAGGTGGCTTGGGCTCGCGTGTAAGGGGAGGTTTCAGTTTTAATCCCAATAAAATGAGACAGACGTAAGATGAGGAAGAACCCTCGGGCCGTTGTTGATTCTGTCAATTCTTTGAATGTGGCATGCGGACGACCTCATGTAGCAGGCTGTGTGCTGACCGGGATATGTTTCTTTGGGTTTTGGAGTCCACATTTGAAAATCAGTTCCAGCGATGCTGCAGAGAGAACCCGGGAAATAGCGAATCCCTAAACTCTAGACCTTTAGTTGAGTCAAAATCTAAACTCCTTAAAGGGTTTTAGATAGGGGACTACTATAGGAGGTATTAAGGGGGATACTAGGAGTTTAGTCTATGGCTCAGTTGCTCCAAAGCCAGGACAAATCAGAATCCAGAGAATGCCGTCGGAATCTTGGCTAGTGCCGGAGACCGCATTGAGGCTGGCTGCCTTGTAAGAAGGAACTACATATGGGGATTTGGCCAGGTAGTAGTAAGGTTTGGGACGCAAGGATGTGAGGGTATTCTAAGGGGCTTTTTGTACAGGGATGATGGGTGGCACTATCAATTTGTTCGTTTTCAAATCTGCAAATAAATGCCCGGGCATATGCCTGGATCCGATTTTGGATAAACGATTTTGCAAGTAGATTTAATTTCTCTGTCGTCTCTTCATGCGCGCGGGACTTTGGAGGGGCAAGCAGGAGACCCCACCGAAATTGGTAGGGACATGGATTGCCGATGCACGGACTTGAGAGCTTTGCCGTTTGAAGGCAGTTGGTGGGCTCACATTACGGAATGTTCCAGCTGCATCCGCTGTCTTTAAACTTTAGCAAGCGAATAGCTGATTTCTGTGGTGTTCTCTGTATGGGAATGTTTACCACACCATTTAGGATTCCACTTTCTGACCCTCAACTTGAAGCTCGCCTTTTTGCAGGTTATGGTGACCCCAACTCCAGATCTGGGAAGACTGGCCGGGACCCGCAGTCATGCCGGGTGTACTTACTTGCGGTTGTGAAGCTTAATATTTTGGCGTTTGAAGCTCTATTTCGTTGAGGGCCTGAAGGATACTGAGGTTTGGAAGCCTTTTCTGGATTCTCTGGCAGGATTTTTGAGAAAGTATCGGGCCGGCTTGCGGGCTTGCGGGTGGGGGCGGTCAGTCCTGCTGGGAAGGCTCCACCAGATTCAACAATGCAGTATTTTCTAGCTCCAGGGCCTCTTAAGGGGGAGGGCCAGACAAGGATGGGATTGTGTAATGGGAATGTGAGGAGAATTAAGGGTTTCTTTGGGGGTGGGATGGGGACAAATATTGGGTATATAAGGCTCACACAAGGTACTTGTTGTTGACTACTAGTTGCCTTTGAAGATTGCACTGGTGTTTTGATTAGGACAGCTGTAGAAACTCGGACCAAAAAGTGGGGCTACCGACTGTAGACGCAATAACGTGGACGGTTCAGTGAATTTCCGCTGCAACTGTTTAGTGCTTCTAGAAACTTCAAGATCAAGAATAACCGGCGGTTTAACATATTTTTTGTAAGGGGACCCAGTATACACCCAAGGAAGATCCATCAAGCACTCCTGTAAGTCACAGTCCCTGCAGGAGGAGGCCTCGCACGAGTGTTCGTTCTAAGTGGGATGACGCGCATGAGACTTTTCTTGCTCGCCCTGATACCCTGCGTAGGAACGCCAGGTTTCATGAAAAGTCGGAAACCCTGAACTCTAAACCTCACGACGTTTTCCGAGGTGACCGAGCTAAACAGAGTTACAATCGGCCTCGCTGGCGGGTTTGTCTGCATCCGCCTTGAGGGGGGCAACGCATGGGGTTTGTCAAAATTTTGGGGAGTTTTTGGACCCGAAACCCTAAACCACCTAAACCCTAAACCATTTTTGGGTACAGATTGGGCCTGTAGGATGCTGAAGGCCATCCCTATCTTGCTGTGGGGGCGGTCCAAATTCAAGTTCCTTGTTGGGTGCAGTATTAGGGGCTATAGAGTACATGGGGACGTAAAAAAGGATCATGGCTGTGACAACTTCCCAATTTCTACATTGTAATCCCGACAGCATAAAGCCCTATGTACACAGCGTTTCCAGTTTTTAATTTTTTGCATGTGATTCTCCAGTAATTATTGGCCCAATATCCCTTGAAGCACTCTATAAGCCTTATCTTATTGCAGGAAGGCATTTGGGGTTTTCAGGTCGGCTTTCGTTTGGCAAATTCGGTGTGAAGAATTGTCCGTTTGCAAAGGGATCAGGGGATCTTTTGTGTGGCATGGGGGGCCAAGCTTCTATTCACGGGATCCTCAAATGGGTGTTTCTCAATTTGAGGATCCAGGCGGGATTCAGCAGGCTCCTAATTTTGAGAAGCCACTGCAAGAGATCAGAGGGGCAATCTTGTGCCTTGTCTTGGTAACTGTCTCTTGCTGACGACAGAAATGAGGGGGCTCCCTCGCTTTCAGGGCGACGACTTCCCCTAAATTTGTGGCTTTCGCGGGCGTGCTGTGGAAGCACTGCTCTAAGAGGGAATTCCTGGATTCTTGTCGCCGCATTGACCCGTCATTCCTGCATTTTTAGATATTTTGATATATTTTGTTGCAGGGCGTGCGGGTGGAAGAGAGCGGGAAGGTGTTTAGGTGAAGGAGCGCTTTTACAGGCACACGCAAGTCACGGCTCGTGTCATTGTCAGATGGACCGACGCCAGCTCGGTAGCATGGCCAAACTTAGATCTGATCGGCGACCGATTGCAACGCAGCAGACGTAGGTGGATCACCCACCTAGTAATAGTGCCTGGAAGGCATAATGGTGATTATGTTAGGGTCCTCCTACTCATATTATACCACGACTATTGCAGGGTGGCGGTCCACCTACGAGCAAGTAATTGTGGAGAAAGCGTGCCTGCAGCTACACTGTGTACACGCTGCGTGCGCCGGCATGTTTGTGTAGTATGCTAGTGTCCACTTCAGGATCGTCCTAAAGTAGAACTTAATATTTGTAGAAGGTTGACGTGCAGTCACCAGTATCCCAACTTGGATTCTAGCCAGAGATCGTAGGTGCAGTTGCCAGTACACCCCAATTTAGTTTAAAGATATGCTTCTTGCGACCTTTTTGCAGTGTCAAGTCAAGCAACCCATGATCCCTAAACCTATGAACGATGTCACTTGAAGAGGCAAGGTGCGCCCCCAGGGTCGGCAAACTTCCACTGACATGTTCGGGTTTCTCAAAGTAGGGGTACCCAGCAGGGCTTGTCTGGTCCTTGCAGAGTTCCTTTCGTCCAATCCATGCGCTGGCTTCCCCTCACTGGGCACTGAAAACCAGAAACAACAAGTCTGCGCAGGCCTTTAATCCAAGGCTTGCAACAGATGCGGAAGTCTTCAGCGAGCTTTCATGTGCGGATTTTGGGGATGTAAGTTTAATTTAATCCTTTTTGTGATATTCTATTGCCCTACCAGACTGAAGACAGGCTCTGTCGTAAGGGCCAACTAGTATACTTCTGTAGCAGGTGGCAGCAGCGATTTACTCCGCGCCATCCAAACCGCGCAGCTGGCTGGGGCCTTGAGACCATGGCACAAACCTGGGAAGGTTCCAGAAAACTCCTTGAGGGCTTGGCTTGCTAAAGGAGATCTTTGCAGCACACAGTCACTTCTGCCGGATTTGCTGCTTTGCGAGGGCGGCGATCATTCAATCCTTGATCTCAAGGGAGAAGAAGCCCTGTACTGATTGCTTGGCTGTGTTCTCGATGCAGTCAATGAAGATAAGGAAGTTTCCCAAATTATTAATCATAGTCCCGTGAAATCATTGAACTCATCAAGCAACGACCAAGGTCTCCACATGTTTTTCAGATCCCAAGGAACGGAGGAATGCATCCCCGTAGTAGTCCTGATATAACTTCACAATGGCATACCTTTCATTTTCTGTTTCCATGCCTTTATTCCCTACCGGCAACCAGCAAGAAGGGTACTCTTTTATGAGAACTCCGCGACATCACCTCCGTCTCGCCAAGGCTCTCAAGCACCGGCAAAACAAAAAGCAGAAACAGAGGCCAGCCTTTATTTAGGGTATCCCAGGAATTTCAATGAGTACTATTAATAATATTTCTTACTATTACGATTAGTATAGTATTATTATTGCGATTATTATTCTCATTCTTCTTATTATTATTCTTGGTATTACCACTTAATTATCCTGGGGTCAAGCTTTAGCCGTGTACTTTGAGGCGATTTGGACGTGTGTGGAGGATGAAGCGGCATTCTGTTTGAGAAGGTTGTGAGAAAACATCATTTGAGAGTGTGCGTTCGTTGTAATGCATCGTGCTTCAGCCTCTGAAACAACCCATTATAGTAGTTTCCATTTTCTTTTCCATTATCCTTATATAACCCCAATATAACCCTCTAACCCCTAAATTCATGGGGGCCGAACTCGTACTGCTCAGCCCAGAGATGTTAACAGTTTGAGTTCCCAACAATCCAGGGATTGGGATCTGCTTGAGAGATGTATTGGAATTTCAAGTTTCAGACATGCGCAAGTGCCTGTGTGCGAGGATCATCGCGTTCGTCGGCAGCCCTGTGACTGCGACAGAGAAGGCGGAGAAAGCTAGAGGGTGCCCCTAATTTTGGTAAACCCCCATTTGGTTTATTTGGGTTGTTCCAAACCCTCAGGAGAATTCCGAGAATCATCAAGCAAGGCTGTGGCAGTTTCAGAAGCTTGAATTTTCGGTGAAGACGCCACGTAGGCATGTAGAACACACGCAAAACCTGGAGAGCGGAAGAAGCACCACGCTTCCTCTAGCGCATGTCATCTGCGTAGAGTGGAGGAGCTGGAGACCTTGGGCAAGAACCTCAAGAAGAATAGTTTCCGAGCTGCATTAGCAGAATTTGGGTGAGGCTGGTGGTGGAGGAGGCGCCGTTGTTCTTACCCAAGTTCTTGGATGGGCACAGCCTGACTGCTTCATCCCCGTTCTGTTTTGTTTTGTGGGTTTATGAGAACATCCGTGCCGACTAGCTTTTGATGTCCTCCTCGATCACTCTGAGAATCTTCCGGACAGCAGGGGGAAGGGGTACACAAGGAAGATGGTGCACATGGAAGATGGTGTTATCCAAAGTGGCCTTGCAATCCACGGAGTGGTGTTACATGAGCAGGCGTATGAAAGATGGACAGAGACTGCCCAAGCTGCGCCGGCAAAGTCCTGTTGTCATCTCTTTGTCCACCACCTTCAGGTTAGATGTGTTCCATTCTTGTATCGTGGTCGCATGTTTCCGGACCGAAGAGCCATGCGGACAGCTGTCCCAGCAAGTTCCTCTGCATTGTCACATACAAACGACTATCTACAAAGCCCTTTGCGCTGATGGCCGCCCAAAACTTGAAAACAACAGCCAAATCCGAAGATTCAAAGATATACTCCAGGTAAGAAAAGATTAGATTTATGGCCAGGTTATGCCTTACATCTCCCCTATAGCATAGTTACTCTTTAGATAGCACTAGTCACTAGTGCCTCGTAATTACCTACTCAAGACATGTAAATCATGAATCCTTCACCTGACAGCCACCATCTCCAACAATTATTAGTTTCTCAGAATGGTCCCTGTGCAGTATAGTAATAGAAGTAATCGTAGTAGTAGAAATAGTAGTAATAATTGTAAGAATAGTAGGAATAGCAATATTAGTAACTTGTATAATGGTAATAATTGTACCAGTAGTAATAATCGTAAGAATAGTAATAATAGCAATAATCGTAATAATAGTAGAAATAATAACAATACAAATAATAGTAATATAGGGGCCTGACGACTTAGTAATATTCTGGTCCTTCTATAATCATGATATAGGGTATGTCAATGAACTTCAAAATCATGTTGAGAACTATGCAGGCCCCTATTGATTCTCGAAGAGGGGTCCTGGATTTCCTTTTCATCACTTTCTGTCTTTTTATATCCGCAGAGTCACTGGGGCCCCCACATTTTGACTGAACCACCTTCTCAGGTGTTGCCTTAGACCTGGTCAGCTTTGGCGAAGTAGAGGAGAATGCCCGGGCCTTGAGTGATTCATGGTTGATCATATCAACCACTCAAATAAAGCGGCCCTGCCTTTGCCCGGCTTCCTTCCTTTTGATCTGCTGTTGACCGCTCCTGATCAACAGCTGGACACGGCCTTGGACAGCTATGTCGCATGTCATCAACAGGGTGATATGTAGGTGAGCATTGTGTGATTCTATTTACCGTCCCTTTCATACACACACACACATGAACAGATTACAAGCTACAGAAGGGGTGTGGTGGTGGTGGTGGTGGTGGTGGTGGTGGTGGTGGTGGTGGTGGTGGTGGTGGTGGTGGTGGTGGTGGTGGGGGGGATGATGCCAGCCACAGTGCAAACGACACCTTGTCCCCTTGCTATGGCTGGTTTCTGGAGGATGCATCCCAGAGATGGTTTTTCCACTTCTTTTCGGCATCCTGGTGCGACAGCTAGGTCCGCGGTTCATCTCAGGATTATGAAGAAAGTACGGGGTGTCCTTTTAGTCGCTGTACTGCGCAACTAGCATACCGTAGTAGAAGCAGCTATGTAGTGAACATCTGCACGTCCGATTACGAGAAGCTCTGGGACCTTGGGCCACTGCTGCGTGACCCTTAACGTGAAAGCCTTTCTATAAGGCGCCAAAGCTGGAGAAGCTCATGAACGCCCTGAACAGTCAGGATACCTCGCACCTGTCAGTTCCTGAGAAGTTTAAAGCAGTTCCTGAAAAAAGCCTTGTGGCCACTCGTCTCCTTGTGATTTCAGTGCTGTTGCTATTGGCTGTAATTGCTATGATTTACGTTATCGTTCCAGTTCTCCCAAGCTGATGACCTGCAGTCGGACCCCCCATGACACGTCTCGGGTGGGTCTTACTTGTAGGTGGTGCCATTGAGCCGATTCATAGTCTCCTTTTATTCTGTTTTTGCAAGGTACCAGGGGATCTTTTGTTCTAAGGCATGTTTAGCCAGAGAGCAATACATCATGAACCCACGAGACCTACAGCCCAACCCCAGGCCATAAATTCCTAAGAAAGAAGGTCTCAGAAACACACTGCTCCCTTGGGCAGTCCTGCAAATCAAATAGCCTGGCTCCAAAAATCCGAGGTCCTTGCCTTGATGCAGGCAACTGCCATCACCGATCCTCTCAGTTCTGACTTTTCAGAATTGCAGCACGAAAATGATAAGAGTAGCAAAGCACGTTTCCATTTCACTCTCCAAATGAAATTTGTCATTCCTTGGATACCAATCCAAAGAGAACACGCCGTCTACAGAGATGCTGGATCCTAGAAGCCAGTGGTATTTTCAAGACCTGCAGCCTTACCACTGTAGTGATTCCAGTTCAAAGCAGTCGTCGTAATTCGGCTTTCCCAAATAAAAGCAAGATTATGCTCTTCTAGGCAGTGGTCGGTATTCTCCTGCCCAACCCAAACCCTCAACCCGTAATCCTCGACCCTGAACACAAAACCGCCCACCCCTCAACCCTCAATCCCAAAACTCTAAGCCCTTGACCCCTCAACCACGAATTGAAACCGCTTAAACCTTAAACCCTAAACCCGTAAAATCTAAACTACCAGGCTGGAGGCGCCCGTTGGGCCAAAGCTCCTCAGCGACATCCTCCTCTCATCACCGATTGTGAATCCCGAGGGGGAGGCTCCAAGTGAGGAATAGTCTAAACTCCTTAAAGTGGGTTATGTAGGGTATTATAGGGCATTGTGGGGTATTATAGAGTTCTATAGAGTTCTATAGGGTCTAGGGTTTGGGCTAAACGACTTAAAAGGGGGGGTTATATAGGGGAGCATTAGAAGGCTTGAAAAGGGGGATACCAGGAATGTAGACTATAGCTCAAATCTTGAGTGTGCCGAGGCTTATGAACTTCCACGGCTTGAGCTTTTCAGGGAAGTGGGCTGGATTTTGAGAGGTCGCATTTGCAGTGGATCCACGAGAGTAAGGCAACGGGTCGCATGAGTTTGGGCGGGTTGGGCCGGTTTTCCAGGATGAGAACTGGATCTGCTGTCAAAAGGTTGCTGCATGGTGTTCCGTTTGGTGCCGGAAGAAAAGGTCCGATTAGGAACCCTATCCCTCCCCTCCTTTCCCCCTGCCCTCCCCAACAAAAAAAACCTAAGAGCATGGATCAGGCTGGTGCAGGCGGCGAGGGTGGCGAAGCCGGCTTTGAGTTCGGCATCAACCCCAACGAAGATCCGGAGCGCTATTCAGGGTTTAGGGTTTCGGGATATTATTCCAATAGTGGAGAATCAAATGGACAAGAACATGGAACATGGAATGGCAACTGGAGTCATACAGTGGGGTTAGGGGGTTAGGGTCTACCTTGAACGAATCTTGGCTAATTGTGCCCCGGTTTCAAGGCATGCAGCCCTTTTGGGGTTTCTTGGCTTTCCAGGTTTGGGGTTTAGAGTTTACTTACGGGTTCTTGTTGGGGACTATAACGGAAAACGTTGTGCAGGGGTTTGATTGGGATTATATTACCTTATTCCCTGCTATAGAGCTCTGGGTTTAGCAGGTTGTGAGCTGTAGATGGTAGGGTTCCCTGCTTGGAATCTAGCTACAGGTATCCAAACGTGACCGTCCTGGTACAAAGGATCTGTAATTTTCGGAAATGACTCTTTAATGACTTCTTTCGCAACATGCCGGGTAAAGGTCATTTTCCAGGGAGCCCACAAGGCCCGCGTCGGTGTAAGGGTTCAGGGTCTAACGGTCTAACTGTACACTCAGAACCCAAGAGGTTCACGGCCTCTTTAAGGTTGAGCCCTATGGGCCATAAATGCTGACGAGTACATTACATGCCCAAGATCATATATGTATGTAAGAGAGTTTCCATAAACAGAGCAGCCCAATATTCAGCCCAATTTGCTGAAGCTGCAAAAGCGGAACCTCGAATTTTGCAACTTGCCGCCCACGTATCTGTGTATGTACGAACCAGTAAAAACAGGGGTTGTGCTTGGGAAGCTTTTTTAGAAGATGCAGAAGGCCTATGTGTAGACAGACTCTGGAGGGTACCTAATGGATCGTCCCTTGGACCCTTCATCACGTAGTCCTGGGTCAACTCGTGATGCTGGCTATTCAGAGCTCCTCTTAGTAGCTGTAGCTGGCTATGACCACAGCAACCATGGCGGCTGCTGCTGCTCCTGCTGCTCCTGCTGCTCCTGCTGCTCCTGCTCTCCCTCCTGCTTCCTTTGCTGCTCCTGCTGTTGGAGTTTCTGTTCGTTGTCTCATTAGGCGGGGCACGGGCGCCGTCGTCATTGGTGTGCTTATGCGACAGATGTGACTGACATGCTCCAAGGGACCTACAGCCGTAGGGCTTTGAAGCGTGATTCGTCCAGAACTCCGCGGACATTTGAAAGAGTCGCCATGGGGGCAGATGTGGGGGCAAGGGTGGAAAAAGAGTGAAGGTTGCGGTGCTCCTGTTTTGGGATCTGTGAAGGGCACTCCTTTTGGAAAACTCTCAACAAGCTGTATATGATCCTTGAAAGGAACTTTCTAAGGTACCCCTAATTTTGGGAAACCCTAAACCCCATATAATCCCCTATATAATCCCAGTTTCCATTTCATTTTCCATTTTCTTTTCCATTTGATTCTCCAATGCTGGGGCCCTAATTTCACGGAATCTGTGCTTCTGCTCCTTGGGCACCTCCTAAAAGGCGTGGTTTTTTCCTGAATGACATGGAAATTGGGTGAAGTACTGGTTCATAGAGATTATCATGAAGAACCTTGTAGGTTGTCCATGGTTCTTTTTTTTTGCATCATCTTTATAATGGCCCCGAACATTTAGGGTACCCCGGAAAGGGAACATTGACATCCTGCGGATGCTGTAGGGGTATATGAGGCATTTTGTTTTGCGTGGGTTAAGTTGGTGGTTTAGGGTATAGATTACAGGGTGCAGGATCAGAGGCCTTTAGGCCCCCAGATTGGGATCCCGCAGAAATGCTCAAATCAACTTCAATCCCCAAACAGCTTGTGACAACGGGCCGACACTCTTTCACGTGTGACCTGTAACGCCCCCACCAGCTTTGTCCAACGTGAGCTATAGTCTAAACTCATTAAAGGGGGTTATATCGAGGAGCATTGCAAGGGTTATTAAGGGAGATGCTAGGAGTGTAGACTAATTATAGCTCATGTACAGCTTAGGTTGTGCACAAACTCGTATTGCCTGGTAATTGTGTTCGTGCTGCGCCCCGATTACAACAGAAAGTTCTCACCTGCAAGGAGATTGAAAGAACTGCTGTGGATTCTTCACCAACGCTTGCAAGAATGATGCCTCAATGGGGTTTACAAAAACAGTAATCCTTGTGCAATCTTTAAGGCGGACCCATATATTCTCCTAAAGCCCTAAGGGCTACATATCCCTACTACATTTTTGAAGGGGTCAAGGGTACCTATATGGGGCCCGAGAGGAGTTGGCGCTGGCTCTCCGCATCTCCATGGAGGAGGAAAGAGCCAGGCCACTTTGCATAGGATTTAGGTCTTTAGGGTGCGGGTTTAGGGTTAAGAGTTTAGCTGTTCAAGGAGGAAGCTATATATTGGGGTGTCTGTCAGTGTAGATCCCGTGCATAAGAGCTTTATTTGAACCTACAGGTTGCAACCCTATGCCCTAAACTGAAAACCCACAACCCTTCTAACAACCCGTGAAACAGAGTGTTTGCCATGGCCATTTTTTGGCCCCAAATCCTAAACCCTAGACCCCCCAAGTGCCAAAACCCAAGCCATCAGGCTGAACTTGCAGAGAACAGGTCCGATAAACAACAAATCTGATAGCTAACATCCTACAAGCATACATGCAAACGTCCCCGGATCCTGAGCGCTGAGCGCTCTGCCTCATGTCTTGAACCTAAGACCCCACATCCTCAAGCCCTCAAACAAAACTCTCTCCCTCTCTCTGCATATACATGACCCTACAACCATATACGTATTTACACGTGAATATGCAGACAGGCATATAACACCCCTGACTGCGAAGCTTTCCGACATGGACCGCAACCCTAGGAACCCTAAACCCTAAACCCTAAATCCCTAAACCCAAAACCATAAACCTTAAACCTATAAACCCTGAACCCTAAGCCCTAAACCCTAAACCCTAAATCCCTAAACCCTAAACCCTAAACCCTAACCGTGGAGGCAGCAGGCTGCCGGTGGCGAGGCACCTGCAGGAGGGGAAGCTGCCCCAGCCGGTCAGGCACCTTGGTAGATAATCTGAGAAAACTAAAGGGTTTAGGGTTTAGTGTTCTAGGATTTAGGGTTTAGTGTTTTAAGACTTAGGGTTTGGGGTTTTAGGATTTAGGGTTTGGGGTTTTAGGATTTAGGGTTTGGGGTTTTAGGATTTAGGGTTTAGGGTTTTAGGATTTAGGGTTTAGTGTTTTAGGACATAGGGTTTAGGTTTTTAGGATTTAGGGTTTAGTGTTTTTAGGATTTAGGGTTTAGGTTTTTAGGATTTGGGGTTTTAGGATTAATGGTTTAGGGTGGGTGTAGGGGCTTAGGTTTAGGAGTTTAGGGGTGTACCGGGGAGTTTGGGGGATGCTACTTAGTGAGTAGGGTTTAAGGTGAGGGAGTGCATGGGGTTTTGGGTTACGAAAGACTGTGAAATTTTTGACAGGATCATGATAGAAGCTGGTCATAACTTGGGTTCGTTTACTAGCTAGACGCCTTTAGTTGAAGAGCTTGCGTGCAGCTACGGGAGTGCTGCTTGTCAGAGGAGGCAGGTGAGTCCAAATGTAAGTTTGTTGGAGGGTAGAGTCTCGGTCTCGGGCGATGGACATCATGATATTGCGTGTTAGGTCAGGGGTGCAGGCTGAGCGAGGTTCCAGGGTTTAAGGCTTTCAGGATAAGACCTCGGGGTTTGGAGGTTTTTGCGGCCTTGGCTTTGGTTAGGGCCTGTTGATTTTGGCGTGTTGGTGGGGCTCGTGTTGAACCCCTGAACGTTTCAATGCATTTCAACCCTCAACCCTAAAACCCTGAAGCGCCAAGCCTGCAACTCTGGAACCCCAAACCCTAGACCCGCACAAGAATTCAAAACCCTCTACAGCACCACAAGGCGCCGGCAGCCGCAGCACCTGCTCCAGCTTCAGGGGAGCCGCGCTTGGGTCATGTAGGGCTTGCTCAGGCTTGGATTTTTTTGGGATCTTTGGGATGTCTGGGCAAACCTTGGGGATCATTGGGCATCCTTTTCATAATTCTGCGAAGATTAGACCCAGAAGATCGCCAATTCGCGAACTCCATACGATGAGGGTAGTTTTCGGCAGTTTCATGGAGATTGAGGTGTTTTAGGAAGTTCTCTAGGGTTTGTCTTGATGATCGGAACCAATCTCATCCCAGTGTTGCTAGGAGACGGCTCCAGCAGCGTCGCTGCCCGTAGTCCCTGGGCCATGGAGTTTCAGCTCAGGGTTTTGGGTTTTGGGTCTAGGGTTGGGGGAGTGAGGTTCGGGTTTAGGGCCTGGGGGTCCAGAATCAAGACTGGCGGATTTCAGGAGTCACAGGGAGCGCTCTTCAAGATCATGGGACACGCTGGGCCTTTCCAGGGATGATTGGGGCGGCAATAGGCTGTGGTGAGTCAGTCAGTTCTCACAACGTTGGGGGCTGATGGGTTCCAGGTCATTGTCATGACGCAGCCAAAAGGTTTCCAACAAGACGGGTCCCTGTCTTGACAGCTGCTCATGTGAGCTTCTGGATGAAGGCATTTCGCTGTGAGGTTCTGGGTTGTATGTACGCATCTGCTTCTCTGCTTGGTGGATGCTTGTAGGTGACAGAGTTCAAAACTCTTGCCAAGTTTACATCAGCGCCAGGCTCCCGATGCTGCAGTGATGGAAGCCATGGGCCACTGGGCTGGGTTGCATGTTGCAGGTCTTGCTACTTCAGCTGTCCGGAGAGATGTTGTTTTGCCATTGTTCCTTTCCCTTATAAACCCTTGTCAACAATTACATTAGTACTGATTTCTCCCGGGCTAGCGAGGTCAGGTTTCCAGTTTTTCCAAGCCCTCACTTCTGATAGTCAGGTTTTGGGCTTAGGGGCTCTGATGCTTAAGCGACCTGTTCGTATTCATATCATGCCTCAGCCGTTGCAATACTTGTAATGCTGTTGGAACTACGCCCTATTAAAGTCAGAGCAATGGAGGCGTCCTTTGAACACCCAAAAGTCTTCACAAGCTGTTGGCTATTTTGCCGCCTGCTTGAAGCAAACGTGGCAAGCACTGTAGCTCACTGTCAAAGGACAGCGCTTGGAGGCTCAGTGTACTTGTAGCTGAATTTTGCTCGTACTTATAACACAATTATTTGCCCCCTAAATCGCTCAAAACGGTCATAATTGCTTGAGAAATACTAGTTGTCTCTGGGTTATAACTATCCAGAACTGCCACCTTGACGGGATATCTTGTATGTTCTGGAGTGTAACTAATCAAACCTGCAGCCCTGAGCCTAAACTTTAAACTGCTGTCAGAGGAGGAGATTATTCTCATGTCGAGACCATATGGTCTTAGTTCCTGGCAAAGTATCTGAGGATTTTGAGGTATCATGGCAGGTTTTTCATACGCATCTCTACACGCTCACTCAATCCCCATATATCCCCCCTAAACCCTAAACCCATAGGGTACCCCCCCATGCAAGCAAGGAATGGAGGACATGGACGACGAGCTGCGACAGGCGCTGCTACTCTCCATGCAAGAGCTCGGGCCTTGGAAGCTGACGCCTTATTAGTACTATTAGTATTATTACTATTGTTTTGCAATTCGTAGTATTACTACTATTATTACTATTCTCATTACTATTATAAGTATTGGTAAAACTACTATTATTACTTGTATTATTACTACTATGATTACTACTATTATTACGATTATTGCTATCATTATTACTACTATTACTACTAGTGTTATTACTATCATTATTGCTTCTTGAGTTTTTTTCCAGCTAGCTTGTCGGATTGGGGTGCTTGGTGTTTTGATGGTTCTCTACAGGGTGGAAAAAGTTCGATGTTTGGGATTCCGTAGCCTTTCAGCCTTCAAGTGGCTGCCTCATTATTCTCTTACAGGGGTGGAATGCATGGCAGCAGTGTTCCGGGGCGGGTTCCGAGATTTGGTGTTGGGGTTGAGGCGCTAGAGTTCGGGAATTCGAGTCCTTCGCAGCTTGGGGTTATGAATGAAGCTGATGCTGTTCAAGCTCACAGGTCCTGTTTTGGAGCCCTTGCAGAAGCTATACCATTATTCTAACCATACATGACCCTGATGTAGAGGCAATGCAACCTTTCCCTGGACCTCTCAAGGATGGACGGCGGGTCAGCAGCGCCGGCAGCGGCCCCGGCGACGGCGCCAGCAGCAAACACGGCACCTGCAGCAACAGCCCCAGCCTCGCAGGCAACATCGGGGGTGGAAGGATTTATGATGGTTTTTGGGGCTTACACTGCGGTAGGGATTTTAGAGTTCAAGGGCTTTAGGGTTAGAAGGCTAAAGGATGGGGGTTCAGGGTTTAGAGTTGTTTCCAGGAGTTTCGTGTTGACGTAGCATGGTTTTAACAAGGTCAAGGGAGCTGTAACGCGTTCCTACTCGTGTTCATCAGAATCATCAGCATCAACACTACCATCTTCATCCTTCTTCTCTGTCTGAATCCGTTCCCCCAATATCCATAGACGCCCCTGATGATAAGTATTCCTCCGATAGATTCCACAATTCCAGAAATTCCCACAAGACTATTCTACAAAGGGCCAAGACTACTTTTTGAAAGGGACCCCCTTGATTTCCTGGGTTGGTAGTGTCTTCTTTTACAATTTCTATACAGGAGTTTATATAGGATCCAGGTAAGATTTTTGATTAGTGTTGTTTCAAGTCTAGGTCGTTTTTGAGGCTTGAAGGAGATTTTCAATCGTTTTTTAATTAGATTTTAATTCGCTTTAAAATGATGTCAACGTTTGAATTTTTTGCGTTTCAATCAACCTCGCCCGCGAGAGTTACTATCTGCATTGCAGTGGCGTCAAACGGTAGCTACCTCTAGCTACATTGTTCTTCCGATGAGTTCAGTTCATAGCTTTGAGCTGGCGGCAGCATCGCTTGCATTTTCGCTTAGCAGGCCTTGGGGTCAGGCATGTGCCGACCGCATTGTATTTCGTGGAGCATGTCAAGAAAGTCGCATTCCCGGCCACGGCTCGTGCACGGCTGTGATTCACCTTCCACAGCACTGTCAAAAGAAAAGGTTGTAAGCTTGAAGTGCGTCGCTGCTTATCCAGTCTTCGCTGATATGTGTAACTATGAGTTCCTGCCGAGGGCAAATCTGCAGGTGCACGGAAGTGGCTGGCATTGCCCCTGCACCACCCATATTATAATATAGTAGTTTCCATTTTATTTTCCATTATCCCAATATAACCCATATCATAATATAGTGGTTTCCAGCAAGAAATCCAAGAATTGTGCCCAGCCTCCATGGCCTGGGGCCTGGCTCGAAGCTAGGAGTCCTCATAAAACCCCAAGCCTAAAAACCTAAATGGGATAATGGAAAATAAAATGGAAACCACTATATTATACCGAACCCCAACCATAAACCCTTAGCCCAGAGTCGGCCAAGACCTTGAAACAGAGACGCGAAGCCTTCCCCAGATCCAGAAGGAAATCCATCAGGAAACTCATCTAGAGCCGTTGCCAGATGACAGTAGTCTTATCGGAAACTTTTGGGGGGCTTCATGTAAGTTTGCCCGTGCAAGTCCTGGACATAATATTTCAGACTGTCATGATCTTTAGATGTCCAACTTCCTTGGTATATCCAACCCTGTTATTCTTCTGGGTCTTATTGCGAGGGTTGACATTTAGCTGTTACAAGCCTTGCCATACTTATTGTTTACTTCGTATTGTGGTTCTACGATTTCTGCCCTAGATCTCCAATTAGGACCCTCCCCCTTACTTGAGGTTTCCAGCGGCCTCTAAGGGTACCCAAATTGGGACCACAAGATTAAGGGCCCAAACCTTAGGTGAACCCAAACCGTGAAAGTAGTAAGAATAAGAAAAATATCATTGATATTCATAAGAAGATAAGAGTAATAAATTGATACTATTACTATTAGTACTACTATTATTACGACTATTATTATTACTACTACTATTACTTAGAGTAATCCATTGGAGTTCTGGGAAGGGCGTGAGTCATGCCAGGCTCCAGCGGCTGCGGGGCTCGAAGGCCATGTTTTGACAGCTCCTGGAAGCCTTGGGTGTGGGTTTGCATAAAAGAAAAAAGGAAGCTACTATAGTATATTGGGGTATATATGTATGTATTCCCTAGTTTCCATTTCATTTTCCATTTTCTTTTCCAGTTGATTCTCCATTTTTGGGGTATAATAGGGTTATATAAGGGTTAATATGGGTAGTAAGTATAGGTCGGACTAAGCTCTCCAACAAGTACTTGCCCATGAACCTCCCAGTGGGTGGGCATGTCTTGGGCTTTTGATCTCAGGGGCATTGTGCCTGGTAGGGCCTCAGCAAAGATTGACCTGAGGGTACTTAGAGGAAGAGGGCTTGCCGCATTTGATCTTCGACGTGAGCCGATGGGGTTGGGGAAAGGGAAAGGGCTGCCTGGGTCCAAGGGTATCTCAGATCTTGCTGCTGGTGTGCATATAAGGATCTCTGCAATAACCGCCCTATGCATCTACACGTAGGTTTCAGAATACATCTAGGCAGCAGGTATGGCTTGTACTGTGAGATCCGCATTCAGCGCGAACACAAGAGCAGTCATGCCTGCTTCTTCCTTCAAGTGTGTTGAAATCTGTTGCAGCGAAAGTCTCGCGAGGTTCCTGGGTTGTATTGCAACCGTACACTCACCAAGGCAGTGCGTAATCAGGGTAGCTAAGCTCACAAAACAGGTAGCCCAAGCAACACAAGAGCCAGATTAGGCCAACCCAAGCTTTCCCTATACGATCTGCACGCCCCTTGACTGACTTAGCCATAATCAGACTTCCTTACAGGGGGCGGTCTTACATCGTTTTGCATGTTGGGGTCACAACCAGCTAGCCGGACATCAAGCTACATACTGTCTTCTCATTCGGCAGTTGGCTCCAGACATACATTGTACTTTGCACACCTTGTGTGACAACCTTTATGATGCAGTCTTGAGGGAGGCAACCACACTGAAGGGGTCATGGGCTTGTAGCTGTTTCTCTTTCCAATCTTGTCCGCTCAGTAGCAGAGCCCTCAAAACTCCGAGCCGCAACCCTCACTCCCATGCCCTCCGTATCATCGAACGTATATGTACATCTATATAAGTATAAGTATATGTGTATATATATATACTTATATAGATATGCACACACATGTACGTCAAGGCGTTGAAGGATGCCTACACGCTTGAAAAGCATGAGGCCTCATTACTCGCATTTGCATGACCCTGATCCTCAACTCTTCAATCGGACACTGCACTCGCCACCACCCAAACCTCAAAAGCCATAACAGCCTGAAGCTCCATCAGCCCAACAGCTCTGAAGCTTTTCCAGCCCCAACTCAATAACATCCCTATACTATAAAAGGTTATATAGGTATTACATCCTCCTATATAACCCATTATAATTTAGTAGTTCCCATTTTCTCTTCCATTATCCGACATTCAAACAAAAAGCCAACAGCCAGGCATGGAGGACATGGATGATGAGCTCCGACAAGCACTGCTTCTTTCCATGCAAGAGCCCGGGGCTCTGCCAGCCGGTCAGGGTTAGCTTCAAGGTTTAGGCTGGAGGGCTGAAGATTTGGGGTTCGGTGCTGAGGCTAGCTGAGTTGTATCCATTCTTGACGCCGCATAGCATAGCTACTACCAAGAATCACCTTCCAGTAGAGTTTCTCGTGTAAGGTAGGATGTTTTCAGCCTCTTTGCATGAGACAAACTTCCTTTGTGTTGCTTGCCTGTCTTCGCAAACATTACTCCGGATTCGATTCAAAAGTTGGTGCACGTCGTTCCTGTACAGTCCCTGCTCCTAATCTTCTTGTAATCCCCAAGTTTTCCCAGCATCCCCATGGGTACCCTCAATAATTCCATGTGACGGAGTTGAGCTGAACTCTGAAGCCTGTATCCTATGCTCCTGGCCCATCTTACCCAGTTTTCGCTTTAAGCTGAATCCTGACCTTTCAGGGAGACAGCGGCAGCAGCAGCCCCAGCCGATGCGCAGGCAGACCGGCACACGTAGCCAGGTTTCAGGAGGGTAGCTTCCCACAGTACTCAAACAAGACATCAACACCGAAAGGGAAGAGACAGCCAAGGGTCCCTTCGTTTTGACACCTCGTTCCCTATTCCATTGCTCCGCCCACCAGAGAGCAAGATAGTTTTGATGACTTTTCAGCAAAGCATCGCAAGCGCATGGTTGCTGAACAAAAATTAGAGCTTGAAGCCCTGCACATTAAACCACGCTAAGCCCGAAAGCCTGAAGGAACCTAGGCCCAGAAATCTGTTGACTCTCTTCATTATTCGCAGGGGGATTCTGGCAACCAGCAGGATCTCGCCTTGAGCTAGGGTGGAGCTTGTGAGGAACCGTCTGCTGAACCGTTTGTGTGCGAGGATGTCTTCAAATTGTAACTTGCGACGTTGGAGCATGTGAGGGTGACCATCTTTTGTGATGTGGGAGTTTCTCAAACTTTCTCCGCAAGAAACCCTACTGCGACCCTATAAGGCCTCTCTTTTTTTCTAGGCATTAACCCCTCCTAAACCCACCATCATGTAACCCCTGATGCATTGGAGGGACTTCTAGCCACGAAGCTGGTACAAAGTCCAAAACCTGATCCGGTGCATACGACTTTTGATAGATCAAAGTACCAGAACTTTGGCTTGAGTATTCAAGGTCTGATAGGATTTTGTCCATCAAGCCGGCAAACAGTCCCCATACGTGAAGCTAATGCAGTCATGATATTTATGATAGGAACGCTTTGGTTCAAATGGTCATTCTCATCGTCATCCTGTCATCATTGTCGTATCGAAACGAGGATGCCAACGGAAATCGTGTTGGTATGGGCCTTCAATGCTTGCAGGCCTCCGCCCCAAAGCGAAAAGCAGAGGAATTGGCGGAGGAAGCCCTTTGGGTTGGAGGGGTTGAGGTTGGGACTGCTACTGCTGCTGCTGCTGATTGCTGCTGTCCCCAGGAATGCACAGAAGGCAGCATTAACGGCATCAATGTCATCAGTGTGACACGCCATGTATTCTTATGCAGCAAGCCCTGACATCAACGCGCTGCCCGGAAGATGCTGTGTAAGTGGTTCCCTTATTCTCCGCTCAGAACTGTTTCTGGCATGGTCCAATCACAGAAGACATGCCCTATCAAGTGACTGTGCGGCTGGATGCGTCCCCAACTTGTATGATGTACCTCCCTCACACAGCATGTTTTCGCACCGTTGTTGGGGTTGGGGATATCTTGGGGTGCCCAATCTAGCTCTCGACCTATCCCAGAAGGATGCCGAGATGAAACCGGCAGCCTCGTCGGTGCTGGCCTCGAAAACGGGAAGGTGTTGGGGAGCTTCGCGTGTCCAAGGGGCGGGTTACTGTAGTACATGTCTTCATCAAAGTACCTTGTGGAGACCCCTTGCATACAAGAGCAATAAAGCTGATGTATTCGTGTGCTTGGAATTCTGCAGCTCTGTTCATCCTTCTGTAGTATACCGGCTTTTCACTACGCCTTCGACCTCCAAAGCTCCCGAAGGTTTCGGGCCTTAGTTGCGAATTCGCACTTCTAGGGCTGTGGGCAATGGACATTTTTCTTCAGGACGTTTCCAACCGATTGCTTCTGTTAAGATGGGGTGTACCGGCCTCAGGGGTCTTTGGTAAGGGTTTGGGGTTCAGACCTACAGGGTTTTCCGCCCAGCTTTCTTTTGAAGAACACGTACTTGACTTTGCTTCCAACTTCGGGAATCCTTGCCACATAACCCCCTCCACAAAATTCCGGTTGGCCGCGTTGCAGGAGCTTATGGACCGGGAAGCCTTCTGCACGCCTGTAGAGTCGTAGAGTCTAACCAACAGAAGGGGGACACGCTACAAGCTAACTTCCCTGCAACCGGCTTTTGACAGACGCATCGGGGCCTCTCAGTAGGAAGCAACTGCTCTACAAAGCCCCTAAACAATCCACAGAGTCACACGAATGAAGCCTTGTATATGACATAATCGTGTACGCCCTTAGCCTGCTCCTGGTAGCATCCCCAAACAACCATTGTCTACTACTTCGTGTTTAATCACAGCTCAGGCCGCCCCAAAAGGATCCCAAAGTCACCATGAACGTCATAGTGGGGCTGCTTTGAGAGCAGTTCACGCTTTGATCGCCCAAGAGATTTGGGATAGAGCCTCAAGAATGCAGCTGCGAGTCGCTTTACTTGGGTTCTTTGTGTTGTTAGAGTTTAGGGCTCAGGGTTTAGGGTTGTATTGGGGGTGTGCAGTCATCCATATCATGGTAATCATGCTAGACTAGTTATTTGAAAGGCTACCGAGACAGAGGCCACCAACTACATCTTTCAATCCTGAATCTTTACCCCTAAAACCTAAACCTTCAATCCTTCATTCTAAACCAAAACCTAAATCCTATATCGTAAACCCGCATTCTAAAGCAAAAAACCCTGACCCCTAGACCTTAAACCCCACGTTCTACAGCAAAAAACCTTAAACCCTAAATCTTAACTTCACATTCTAAAGCTAAAGCCCCGGCCCCTAAACCTTGAACCCACCTTCTGAAGCAAAAGTCCCTTACAAGGACAAGCCCGCAGAGGGCGGCGAGGCTCATCGGTCGCATCTTCTGGGCTGACTATGGCATTATCGGATCCTGTAAGGGGGCCCCTTATATGGGGGACCCAAAATTAAGCCTTTTTAAGACCTCCCTAAGGCCTCCCTATGGCTCCTTATGGTCCCAAAAGTTAGGTGTATTACCCCCCCCAAGAAGATGGAACATGAAATTAAACCTGGCATGATTTATTTGAGGGTTTAGGGTTTAGGGGCTAGGTAGGTAAGTGGCATCTATAGGTCTACTCATGAGAAACTACAGGGGGATAACCCGGCCATGACTTGTGTTGTCCCCTACCTAGGTTCTTGCTTTTGCATTGCAGATGACCTCAAGGGTTATGCCGTGTCTACCGTTCGATGATGAATATTGTAGCTTGCAATTTCTGAGCTTTCAATCCTGAACCCTTAAAGGAATTATAGATATTCAGGCCAAGAACTGCTCCAACAAAAGTCGCGGGCCCTTTTTAGGGCCAGGTGAGGCTTTGTTTGCTTCTCAAGGACCTTCCAATCCTCTTGTCATCCCTACACAGCCCTGGGGTCTCTGGGGGCCCCCCCTTGTTTTCAGACATTATGGGGCCTTGTGAGGCTTTCCTTGACTTTACCTTCAGTTCTTTTTATTCCAAAATGCGAAACCTTCATACTGCAAGGGAAGCCCTGAACTTCTGAAAGTTTGGAGAAAGGGGATGCCGTAGACGCAGAATGCCTCCATGACTAGCTGTTCTCTGGAGACCTAGCCGCTCTGATGTGCTAGGCCGTCTTGGACGGCAGATGGCTACAGGATCCCAGTTTCGTCCAGGAGTCCATGTCGGTTTGCTTTTTTGCAAGGATGTCTCAAATAGTGTCCTTTCAAACGCAGTTTCTTATGATGTTGAATTCCGTGGCAGAAGCGCGGTTTTTGAGAGGCAGGGCGTTTGCAAAATGGGCTTGAGAGGGAACAGTATCCTGTACCTCTTGCTATTTCATGATGCGGCACTTGTCCAAGAGAAGCAAAAGGTCTACTTCTTTTTGTCTGAATTCTGCTTTAAGAGCAGTTTTGCACAAGCCAATGCATGGAAAGATCGGAAGGCCAAGGATCCATGGCATGATAAGCACCCCAGCAAAAGAACAACCCTTGAGAGAATCCCTCTGTATATCGGGAGTGGGTGCGCATTTACTGGTCATCTAGTCAATCTACTCTTTACAAGCAGAGCCTTTGGTGGGAATGACGCGAACTCAGCCATTGATGCCAGCGATTTGGCACATCTGTTTTGTTGTGAAGACATGCCCTGTAGTGCGCAGGATCAGAAGCGAACTCCGCTTTGCCTTTTTGACCTCCATCTTGCTACGAAATCGATGGTATGTAAAGACAACATGCTGTCTAGGAGAATAAGGAGAACAAAGACTGGACCTGCAACCTGATGGGCTCATTGGTACTGAGTGTGCCACTTCAACCCCATAATAAGTAATGACATAATAGTAATAATACAAGTAATGGCAACGATAATGACAGCAAGAGTACTTATCTAGTACAGACTTCAGGCCATTAAAGATCCCTTCGACATCTTTCGGGACAGCAAGCTTCTCTCAGCTTCAAATCCTCGGCACCGCGAGAAATACTCTACAAAGACCCCAAAGAGGCTCTCTTACACCACACCTAACCCTAAACCCTAAACCCTTATCCCTAAACCCTGAACCCTACAACCTAAACCCTAAACCGCAGAGCCCTCAACTTTCCAGGAGTTACTAGGTTCGCTGCTGGGGGCCCAGTAAGCTGGGCAGACAGTGACAAATTTTGTAGGAAAGATCTCTACTTGTGGGGTAACTGTGAGGGGTTCACATAGGATGTACGGGTCCTTCTGCAGGAGACTCCCTGTTTAGAGATGATGATCACAAACAAGTTCTGATGGGTTTGGGGTTGGGTTCTGGGCTGCTGGGCTGTCGGGCGTTGAGAAAGCATGGCACGCTCCAAAGCCTGCCAGCCCTACTTGGAGGGTCAGGGGGACTTAGTAAGCAGGTTAAGAATGGGGCCAACTAGGGTTACTTTCTGGGTTATGTGGGTTACTAACCCACTTACTAAGTCCCCCTCACCCTCCAAGTACCTCTACAACTGTGGGTGCCTGAGGAGCTATCAGGTAAAGGCTTATTGTGGCAGATAGTAGCTTGTCTGATACAATGTTTCTTTTTAGGCTGGTCTCAGCGGATGCTGTGAATCAACGAGAAATTTCTTCTGATCTGTCAAGTTTCGCAAGAGTTTACATTCCTGATGCTCACTTTTTGCGCGGCTTTTGCCTGGAGCATCTCATTCTACTGACAAGCAGGGATGCATTTGAGGCCTGCAGTTTAAAGAGATCCAGTCCGACCTGGCTGCCTAAGGCAGAATCATCACTTGCTTCGCCTTCCAAAACACCCCATCCCCCCTTAACATGTAAGTAACTGGTAGGGAAGTGTATATTACTATATTACTATATTACTAACTTAACATGTAAGTAACTGGTAGGGAAGTGTTTCTGCTAGACTTACACCAAGTCCCAAGCCCTGAGCCTTCACCAACCTCTGGGCCCTATATAGGGGTGGGGATATATGGGTTATATTAGAGGTTATATAGGGGTTATAAAGGGGATATATAGGGTTATAGGGGATATATATAGGGCCCCAAGCCCTCAGCCTTCACTAAACCTCTGGGCTCAAAGCCTAATCATGTACTGGGGATTTATAGGGATAATGGAAGACAAAATGGACACTACTAAACTTTCATAGGGTATATGTTATTGTAGGGCCTTCATTGGGCCTTTGGTTAGCTGGTAAAGAAGGAATGGAAAAGAACATGGAAACTACTATACTGAGTTATATAGGGACTGCTCTAAGGATCCATGCCTTGATTCCTAGCTAACTGAAGGTCAAGAAAGGCCAGAAAGCCCAAAAAACCTCAGATCTAGGGGTCCCTCCTGGCACCAAGCATTTCGGCTCGCCTAAGTTGGAAAGAGGCATGCCTCATGCCTAAACCCTAAATCCTAAACCTGAAACTCCAAGCTCCCAAGCCTGGGCCTCATGCGGGGTCCAACATTCTGAGGCCTGGCGTCGATATCGATGATCCACGAATTCAGGATGCTTTGAAGGAGGCTCAGTTCGCGGTTTGTGGTCTAAGGTCTAGGATTTGTCATTAAGGTTCAAGACTGGGCCTTATGGTTTAGGATTTGCGGCGAAGGATTTCCGGTTCAGGGTTTATAAGACGTGTGAGAAGCTTTGAAGTGTTCCTCGAGAGCATCTCTTCGATAATCTCTTCAAGTATGTGAGGGTCATAGGGCCTTGTAGGGAGCCTGGGATTTGGGTACTGTTGAAGAAGCCCCGCATTTTTGAGGTTTCCTACCATGCAAGCCAACGAAGGCGTAGTCAACACTGCCATGACAAATGCTCTCACCATGTTTTCATTCTATTCCTGCGACTACTCTTACTCTTAAACGCCCAGACCATATGAGCTGTAGTCTAAACTCCTTAAGGAGGTTTTTTAGGGGATAAAAATGGGGTTGCTATAGTGGTTACCAAGGGGGATACTAGGAGCGTAGACAATGGCTCATATGACGACCCACGTTTGGGTTTGAGGGCCAACAGCCGCACGGCCTGATTCCTAGTGATCTCCCTTCTCCTCATCACAAAAAAACTCTTCTGAAATTCCACAAGAACTGGGTGGCTGTTAAGGAACTCAGTTCAAGTTACTATATGGGAAAGCCTCTTTTTTTTTTTTTACTATATATATATATACCCATTATCCTTAACAGCAACCCAGAAAAACGGGAAAACTATTTATGGAATGTTAGACCCTAAACTCTCCAAACCCTAAACTCTAGTCAATCGTAAGCCCTGAACCCGGTAACTCTGCATCCCGTTAGGGGTGGGTGGGTGGCTGTATGGTTCCGGAAGGGGGTGAGAAACTGCATGACAGCGTCAGAAATAGTAGTTATGTTGGAATTTGGAGAACTTCACTCCGCTCATTACTCGTGACTGCAAAGAATACTGGTAATCGTATGCGAGTCCTACATCATTTCTGCTGCAACACTGTTAACCACTCGGTTCTCAGTGGAATGAGGTCAAACCAAAGGGACCGAAGCCCACTTTCCTCCCACACGGCCGTTGATTGGGTGTTTAGACCCTATGGTGAAGTCTGATGTAGCCCTACAGGGTTTAAGTTTCTAAGGGCCTTGCAAAGCTTTTCAGGGATGTATTTCTAGCTATGGAAGCGCTTGGGGCAGGTGAGTGGCGGAGCCCCGCCAAAGAAGGACCGGCACTTGGAGAGGGAGTTGGGCCTAGAATTTGGTTGTAGATCATGGATTAATCACCTCCCCCTGTTTTACTTTTCACAATGCACCCACCTGGCGCCCCAACAATGACTATTTCCCATATAGCTGATAATGCTCGTTAAAAATGTGAAGTGATGAGAGTTCCTAGATTTGAGATTTGAAGAACCAGTGCTCCACCAACTAAGCATGGAGCTCCTAAAGTGGCTGACCAAGACGACTGTCCTTCCAAAGAGTCTAGGCCTGGACTCTTTTCAGGCCTTTGGCTAGCTGGGAATGAAGGAATGGAGAAGAAAATGGAAACTACGATAATGGGATTTTATAGGTTTAGGGTTAGGGTGTAGGGTTTTCAGGGAATGGAAAAGAAATTGAAACTACAAAAATTGGTTATATAGGGACTACACAAAGGATCCATTCCTTCATTCGTAGCAAACCAAAAGCCAGTCTTGGGTTTCATGGTTTCAGTCGAAGGTTTGCCTTATGTCGGGACTTTGAATAAAAGGGCCCCCTTGGCACTTTGAAAGCACGATCCTATGATAGGGATTCCTAAGGTCACGTATATAACGTCTCTTAGTGAAAAGTCGCCACTCTTTCGAGGCGGTTATGCCTTGAATTTGTAGAACTTATCAAGGAGGAGTCTTGTCTGTTACCCAGGCTTCTACATTAGGCCCCAAAACCCTGGGGAGCCCCTAAACCCTAAAACACCCTAAACCCTAAACCCCAAACCCCCTACCCCCTAAACCCCCTACCCCCTCAACCCCCTCAACCCCCTAAACCCCCCTAATCCCTGAACCCCGATTCCCAAGGATGGAGATGGCTCAGACGACAAGAAGGAGGACAAGAAGTGAGAGACCGCCTCTAAGCGTCCGACGGCTGCGAGGCTGGAGCAGGAAACTTCCAAAGGTCACATGGTAATAGTATATAGGGTTGCAGGGGCTAGGTAGGGGTTATATAGGGATAATGGAAAAGAGCATGGGAACTACTATAATGGGTCATATAGGGTATAGTATATGGGGGAATGAGGGGTACCTACTATAATGGATAAT
>CAJNIZ010000703.1:19209-43367 GCA_905231905.1 Symbiodinium pilosum | reverse complement strand
CACGACCACCACCACCACCACGACCACCACCACCACCACGACCACCACAACCACCACGACCACCACCACCACCACGACCACGACCACCACCACGACCACGACCACCACCACGACCACGACGACGACTGCTGCTACTGCTGCTGCCACTTTCGTGTCTTCTGCTTTTTGCTACCGCTACTACCACCACCCCACAACCATTATCCTACCACTGTCCTTCTTTTGCTTCTTTCGCTACTTTATTCTGCTGCACCACCAAACACAACCATTACCGCAGCCTCCGACTGCAACAGAAGCGTACTCGTCGTCGTCGTCGTTGTCGCCACCGTCGCAGCCGCCGCTGCCGTCGTAAACGTAGTGGTCGTCGTCGTCATCGTCGCCGGCGGCGTCGTGGTTGTCGTCATCGTCGTCGTCGTCGTCGTCGTAGTAGTAGTAGTAGTAGTAGTCGTAGTAGTGGTAGTAGTGGTAGTAGTGGTAGTAGTGGTAGTAGTGGTAATAGTAGTGCTAGAAGGTCTCCGTGTCTTGTGGGTGCCGGATAAGTCGTTGAAATTCACATCCGAAGTTCAGTTTTGACAGTGTGCGTTGAACAAAGCATTATTTTGAAGTGCATTGAACTGAGCGTTTAAGTACTCTATGAGCTCTCGCGATGAGAACGCTAAAATAAGCCAGTGGCAGGTAGCGCAGGACAGCACTCAGCATGAGTGCCAGCAAGCAAGTCGAGACTTTACGTACGAACCGACAGGTAGTGTTCAAACCGAGGAGCTATAAGCACTGGAATGAATGAACACAATTGTGATGGGCGTGGTGTTCCCTGCAGAACATAGCACAAGCTCAATGCCCTGCACTGCGTGATATCACACCCCCCCACCTCAGATGAGAATGAGCATAAGTCTGGTAGGCATGGTGCTGTACTGCGCAAAACCGAACAGTAGCCAAAGTGACTTTGCACTGCACAATATCCTCTCCCAGCCTACCCCCACCCTCTCGACCCGACAAACCTCTTAAAACAAAGAACTCAACACGTCCGCCCGCACCGAATGGCCTCATACCACGGCCTCTGCTGCCTGCTGCTACTACTACTACTACTACTACTGCCACCACTGCTGCAAGTATAATCAATTTTTGGTTGCTCCTGTCATCACGTCTTGTAATAGTATTGCATCCACCAGCCTCCACTTCCACTCCCGCTCTGCCTCACACTACGACTCCTACCACACTCAAATTGTTGGGGTTATATAGGGAGAATGGAAAAGAAAATGGAAACTATAGTATATCGGGGTTACATAGGGATAATGGTTACCATCATATTCGCAGCCATCGTCATCATCATCACCATAGTGATGATGATGATGATGATGAACATCATCGCCATCACCAACATCATCATCATCATCATCATCATGGTCCAGGATGGCCTCTATCCCCATCTGTTTTCATAGCCAGCCTTCTCCTCCTACAGCAGTCCCACATTTATTTTTTGTTTTGTTGTTGTTGCTCAAGGCGCCTGCAGTGCCTAGAGGGTTCATGAGTTCACGAGCTTCGGTATGTATCGCTCAGGTGTGGACTAGAAGCAATCAGTTTGGTCTATTCCAGTCGGACTGTTGATGTCACCGCTACCGTACTGCAATTCTGTTAGTTCTTTCCACCTTTGCCAACAAGGTCGCGGCTATGGTGCATCTTCGAGATTGCTGCCTACCGCTTTGCAAACCCAGGAGGCACCTAGGTCCATTGGGGAGTTTTCAAAGGGATCTAAAACCATGAATCGCTTTTATGCAGTTGGTTTGTAAGCAGGCCCATGCCATCCCCTTTGTTCCCTCCCTCCTCTCCTTGCCTCTGTCCCTCCCCCAAGTCAACTCTTTGGAGCATCTGTCTCTTTCTTTGCCTTTCTCTGACTCTCTCCTTCTTTCGCTCTCATTCTGCCTGTCATGTTGTTGTTTTTTGAATTCATTCACTCTTTGGTTCTTGAACTGTTTCTTCCTTTCGTGAATTACTTCCTTCGTTCTTGTGTTCATATTTTGCTGTTTTGTTGTTTCCTCAGTTTCCTCCATCGTTCTTTCTTGCTGTTACAGTCTCCCCCCCCTTTTGGCCTCTCTCTCTCTCTCTCTCTCTCTCTCTCTCCTTCTGTCCTCCTGTCTCCCTCAACTGCTCTGTAGGCACCCGCAGGGTAGAGTGCCTGCAATGGTTGCCTGATTGCATGTATCTCATTCATATCAGGAGTCATTTGCGTTCCTTGATTTCCTTGCTCTGCTTGATATCTTCGGACATTTGCGGCATGGGGCAGGCTTTTTGTATAGCCCACCTCTGGAGCTGCAGTCGTCGCATGGCATGGTCAATTGCAATCAGTGCATGGGCATCAGCCCCCACTGGTGTTTGCTTTGCATAGCCCCACTTGACTCTACAACGCTATGAGCCTCAGATAGCACATGTACATTGGACAATGGAGTCCATGGCCTGAGGCAATGTCGACATGGTGCCCAACAAGTTTTTTGATATCATTCGGCCTTGTTAGGTGCCGTCATTCAGGTATGTGAGTTCGTTTATTCCTGTTCCGTAAAATGCGGCGCCTCACTTGTGGGAGCCGGGGTGTGACCTTGCCTGCTGTGCTTCGCTCTCCATGCAATTCAGAGACACCAGGGGTTTCCTGCCCCGCGTCCTGATCAGGGTCTCGCCCGCAACAGCTGACGCTCCACCCGCCAGCGCTGCCACGCACCCAAAACAGCGAGAGTTTCGTCGATGCCAAAGAGCTGGTGAGAGGGATCAAAAGTTGCGGCTTCGTGGGTCCTGGGTAGAAGCAGCGCATTGTCACGCCCAAGCACGCAGCGACTCATGGACATGCTTGGTGACGTGTGGTTCCAGTGTTAGTCACTACGTACGCTTACAGGGGGAGCTCTTCTCGTTCTTGGGCTCTTTGCTGACAGTTTGGTTGCGACAAGCGAGCAGGGCAATGCGGTACGGCACGCTTAATGACAGGTGACTGGCGCTAGAGATTGAGTTCAGTGCATCCAACGCGAATGTGCCGAGCAAGAACGGGCATGCTTGTCTTCTGTGCTGTGTTTCAATTTGTTGTGTGTGGCGTCGTTCGCTCTGGATCGTTCGCTTCCGCCCCCACAAGGCTCAGGAGGCTATGGCTAAGCGAGCCTGCAGCGAACCGGGTCAATGACGCAACTTGTGTGATGTGAAGCTGTAGTGAAGTACTTGCCCGATGTGGAGATCCACTGCTGATTTGTTGATATACTTCAGGCATCCTGCTCCTGCTCTACCTAGAATTCGGGACTCGCTTTCCAAGTGTGTTGCTGTTTTCGGTGAGTCTGCGCCTCGTTTGTTTTGCGCTGCAAGTGCTCCAAATACGGGATCTAGGAGCATTGGAGTATGCTCTAGCTTTACTCCGACAATTCTGGCCAGATTACCTGCTAGGCCATACGATGCGGGGCAAGCTCAGCTGTCGGCTCCCCGCCCAAGGAATTGTCTCCCGAAGTTCTGACGCCAGGGATTCTCGAGCATGCCGCAATTCCAAAGTCCAGAAGTTTCTCCTACCCTTTCTCTCTTTGTCTTGTTTCGCTGTTTTAGCTTGCGACGAGCCGGAAGTGTGACATGACCAAGAGCCACGCCTAGATATAGTTGGTTGAAGTTAGGAGCGCATCAAAATCTAAAGCAGGAATGCCGGCGTTTTTTCTGGTCATTTGCATGATCTGGCATATTCAGGGCCCCAGAACTTTATTCCCTTCAGGCCCCAGACTAGGATGCTGTAGCAAGGGGCGCTGATGTTCTTCTCCGCCTATAATCCCTGTATAACTGCGCTTTAATATGCCCCCAAGTTCTTCTTTGAACTAGGCTCCCGCACTACGCGCCCAGACGCAGGCACCATAACATTCGCGCCGCTCTTCTTGGAGGTGGCCGTGGCGAAGCTTTGGTTGGGCCAATATGTGGCTTAGCCGCGTCTGGGTGTTTTCCCATATTTAGGGGAGTTTCAGGGTTCAGGGTCTAGGGTTTCCATCCATTTTCAATGATTATAGAAATTCTCCATTAATGTCCAAACTACAAAAATACACCAGAACAGTGGAAGAAACTTGCTCGTCCTTGGCGTGTCGATAGGGATAGTGTGATGCACCATAAAGGGGATATAAGGAATCATGCAAGGATTAGGCGGAGCTTCAGGTTTTGGATTGGGTCTATCATTTTCAGGTCGTTGTAAAGGGTTGGATAGCAAAAGGCTTGACGAGAGAAACACCGATTCCCAAATGTTAGTGATGGTGCCCCACACAAAATTATTTTTATCAATCTCGGTTAAGGAATAGAGGGATGTACGATTATCGAGGTATCATCAGTTTGTTGGGATTGTGATGGGGAGTTCATCAGACTGCCAACTTGCCGGGTTCAAAGCGCTTACGGCGTGCTGTGTGGAGTCCAGATTCTCTTTGTTGTGGGGGATTGTGGAAGGGTGATGCGGCTTGGACTGTCAGGTGAGCGAGGGATGAAGTGGGCGGAATTTTTTGAGAATGAAACTGGCACTTCCGAAACTCACACTCCCACTTCTAGGAAACTTACACCGAATTCCGAGCCACAGCAGAAAACCTAGACCTAGACCTTAGTGAGAGATGGCCCAGAAAACTGCGGCATTCGAGCACGAACCTTGAGCTCTGCAGGTGACAATGGTGCTGTTCACGATCTTGCTGATTTTCACGAACTCCCGGACGCAAAACATGCTACTGCCAGCTTTGTTGTTCTTTTGCGTGCTTCTCGGCTCCTGTGCACGCGGGGGGCTTGTGGTATGTTGTTGTAGTCTTCATAGTCATCATCAAGGGCAGGAGCAGTAGGAGTAGGAGTGGGAATAGGGGTAGGAGTAGGAGTAGGGGCGTAGGCGTCGGCGTCGGTCGGCGTAGGTAGGCGTAGGCATAGGTGTAGGCGTAGCCGAGGCGGAGCCGGCGTCGGCGTCGGCGTCGTAGGCGAGGCGGAGGCGGAGGCGGAGGCGGAGGCGGAGGCGGAGGCGGAGGCGTAGGAGGCGGAGGAGGAGGAGGGGGAGTGGGAGCGAGCGCGGGAGCGGGAGCGGGAGCGCGGGAGTGGGAGCGGAAGGGGGCCAAGGAGTAAGACTAGCAGTAGGGATAGCAGTCGTTCTTGTTGCTGCGGCAGGTGCTGAAGTTGTTTCATTGTAGTTGTAGTTGAAGCTGTAGCTGTAGTTGTAGGTGTAGTTGTAGTAGGAGAAGCAAAGTATGAGAAGTAGTAGCACCTTGTAGCAATCGGAGTAGGAGGAGGAGGAAGAGAGGCGCTTGAGGAAAAGTAGCAGCAAGAAACGTTGCAGTAGATGTTGTCCGGCTTTTGGACTTTGCGTTTTAGGGTTCGGAAGATGGGATCAGTTCGAGGAGTCAGGCCCTCTTTGTTTCGTACGTTTGTCGGCCTATCCTTACTTACGGTAGAGCATTTCTTCGTGAAGGTTTCCGACTAATGCGCCCAATGCGCCCAATCAGCTGAGCACCAACAAGTTCAAGCAGCGTGGAACACTTCAAAACTAGGCCCGAAGCCTTCAATTTCAAACCCTATCCCATCCCAAATCAGACACGCTTCCAATTTATCCTATCAGGAGAAGATGTTTTAAACGAGGGGTGCGGGATTCAGTATTTGCGCTTCGGATGAGCTTGCAGTGCATACCTTGTTCGCGTTCGTAACTTGATCCTGAGCAATGCCTTACCCACTGCCTGCCTTGATCCTCAACGCTACGGAAAAAGGCGACACTTCACCGACTCCACCCTTCGCCTGAGAGTGTATTTAGATCTCCCTGGGCACAAGATTCTCATCCTGAGTCCAAGGATTTTCCACCAACTGCGAAAAAGCATGCTCTCCAAGAAGGAGCTTTTTCTAGAACTCCGGAACTTTGATTTGGACAAGGTGCCGTTAAGGATGCCGAATGCCGAAGAAGAGACGGTAGTTTAAACCCAGAACCAGAACCACTCAGAGGACTTCCACAACTTTGCAGTAAACCGGGATTTTTTTGAGCTGCCTGAGGAAACCCGAGAGAGCTAAATTTTCTTACTGGTGGTCTGTCGCGGCTACAGGGTCGTGGATTGCTACAGGGGGCTATATGGTAATTTCCCTAAATAGGGGGATGCCAGTATAGACCCCCAAATAGTATAATCCTTATTCTGGGGACCCACAAAAAGCTATCCCCAATTTTTGGGAATCCCCTAAACCCTAAATAAGCAGTGTCCATTTAATTTTCCATTTTCTGTTCCATTTGATTTTCCATCTTTTGGGTGGTAACATCCCCAAAAAAACACATAAACCCTTAAACCCATAAATTCTAGTTTCCATCTTCTTTTCCATTACCCTATGTAACCCCGCACTTTTGAGAGACTCCCATATTAACCCTAAACCCTAAACCCAGCACCTGAAAGCTCAGGGGTTCCTTCCAGGACTTCCAGTTGGGTACTGCTGTTACTGGGCGGGGGCAGTACCTAAACTTCCAGGAGTAGCAGACATCTCCTTCAGAACTTCTTAAGCACAGCTCAGGTCCCCAACATTGGATTGTCCAACTGAGCTATAGTCCAAACTCCTTAAAGGGGGTTATATAGGGGATTATATAGGGGACTACTATAGGGGTTATTAAGGGGGATACTAGGAGTTTAGACTATAGCTCAACTGGGGGCTCTTTGTCTTGCTTTTTCCATCTTGTTCGGATGCATGTAGTAGTTCTCATTATGAAGGAGCAGAGTTTCATTGCTTGTGCTGGAAGTCATGCATTCAGAAGGTGCAGTGCAAGAAGGAGTTTGACCGCAAGTTCATCTACTCAGCCATTGCGCCTTGCCACTTTAGGGTACATGGGAGGTTCTCGAAACTACCCCTATTTCATTCTTCGTGGGGATCCCTTCATGAGCCTAGTGTATCGTAGAGTAACCCTCCTTTCTTGCAGTCCCTAGGTCCCCCCCATTTGAGAACAAGTCAAATGGGGTTTCTCGAAAGTAGGGATACGTTTTTGGGGGTCCCAAGATGAATTTGGGGGTCTATATTCATTCGGATTTCCTGTTTTGGGAAACTCTCAAATGCTTTTGGGTTTGGGGTGAAGGGCTTGCAGTACATTGTACACTATGGGGCGTAAACCCATTGTCAAAGATTATGTGCTATAGGGTACGGCAGTCATTGTAGAGCTCAAAATGATATTGGTAATTTTTTCGGCCTCTTCGCTCCAGAACCCATCGACGCAAACCCCAGTTGTCAGTTCATTTTGCATATTCCTTTTCCACTGAATTCTCTTGTAGGGTTCTCGGGGGTTGATAGCACAGGGTTCTGACGCTGCTGCTTCTGTGGAAGTGCGCGCTTCCCGGAAATAGGAGGCTCACAAAAAATTGTTGGAACCACCCAAATCTTATGGTTTGCAGTTGGTTGTTTTTGCTCGCCTTCTGAATGACCCAATATCCCTGGGCACAGGACTCTCGCATTGTGTCACGTGAAGTCAGTACAAATGATATTCAGAACGTGTGAATGGGAGTTGAAGATGTGTGGCGCTGATATAAGGGGTCTTGGTGGACTTTAAGTGCAAGCTGAAAGTTGCCACAGAGTATTGAGGGCTGAGGGTCAAGAAGGGGTTTTGGCATGCGCTTGGCTAAGCTGCCCACCCTAAACCCTAAACCCTACACTCCCCCAAACTAACATGGAAACCCATATAGCCCCCTTTTACAAGGACTGTAGTCTTTTTTGGTCCCTTTTTGGGTTTCCATGTTAGTTTCCGGGAGTGTAAACCCTCCCCAGACAAAGGAGCAGTGGTATGGAAGCCAGAAGGCCTTCACAGACTACGTTCGAGGGCCATTGCAGGAAGAGCTGCTGAAGCCTGGGCTGATATAACCCTTACATAACCCCTATATAACCCCTATATAACACCTATAATCCCTGTAGTTTCCATCTTCTTTCCCATATTCCTATATACCTGTATTGGGCAGAGCGAGTTTGCAAACCATTTTTTTGGGTTTCCTAAGCCAGTTCCTACGCCCTGTGCGCCTCGCCCCAAAGTCTAACGCAAGAAGCACCAGGAAGAAGCAGGCGGACACACAGCTGCCGCTTCAATACACCTTCATCATACTGACGCCGCTGCTGAGTATTGGAATGGACGGATTTGTGGCCTTCATAAGGAGCGGCGTTCCCACCGAATGTCTGGTCTCCTACGGCTTTAGCGTTGTGCTGGGTGTCTTGCTGTGCTGGGCAGCTGCGTCCCAGCTCCAATACACAGACTCCCCATCTGGGATTAATGATTTGAGACACAAACCTGAAAACGTTTCTCTGTTCTGGGGTGCCGGAAGTTGATCTTCCTGGCAGTCTGCACAAAGGCTCATCCCCTCTAGAAGTCTGACACCCGGAACCCTCCAAAATCCAGCATCACATTTCCATGAACTGCGAGACGGGGACCCACAAACTATCTCAGCATAGACGCTAGCACCCCTAAACCCTGAACCCTAACCGCAAACACCCCTGAACCCTTACATCCCCAACGCGCTAAGTCTTTCAGCTTAGGGTGTATGCCACACCCCCCCCACTAGCCATTTTCCACAAAGCTCAAAGAAACCCTGATTAGGCTAATTTGGGGTTTAGTCGGGGGTGGGCAGTAAGTGGGCACGGGATGGTTCACAGGGTTTCAGAAAGTGATGTTGGGGCTTTGCTGTTTTGGAGGGTTAGGCTTCTTAGGCTGTTGGATCTTCAAAGGAAAGGCCGTAGCTTTCAATCCTTGTGGACCGCTTGTGGGTCGATTAAGGACTCGGCATTAAATTTTCAAGAAGCACCAGAGACGCAAGGAAGTGTACAAAACAAATTGAATCCGGGCTCAGGTGGTAGTTCGTATGGGGGTCTTTCTTTGCGATCGCTTTGCCGCCCCATGCGCGAGTGGCCTCTGCGATGCTTGGCTATGTGGGTCTTGAGGATCAAAGCCTTGAATTCAAGCCTGAGGCTTTAGCCTTCCCTAAGTTGATCTGGTATCCCGCGTAGGCCTTGTACAAAGAGAGTAGTTTTTGAGGGGACAGGGCAGCGCAAGGTTCGGCAAGTGGACCAAGCAACGTTTTGGGAAGCCTTATTGTCAAGAATCTCGTAGCTGCCCAAGCGAGATCATCCGACAGTTCTTCAAAAGGCTGGTCTTAGGCAAGTTTCGATTCATTAGGCCCCCTGTATTTCCCTATCTACCAAGATCCTAGTTTACAGACACCCCAGCCCTAAACTCTGAACCCTAAACCGTCAGTGGCTGTATCACTTGAACGGTGTCAGCCTTACAAGGAACCTTTCAGTCCGTAAATCCTACAGTGCTAGACCCGACACCCCGGGCCCTGAGACCTGAAGCAGGACGCTCGAGAGTCCAAACCCTGAACTCTCAAATCATGATATTATTGCATTCATTCTTACTGTAAGCTAAGTCCAAACCCAGGATTACCTGCAAAGTGTGGCAATCTTCCTGGTCTTTGTGGTCGCCATCTTCGCTGGTGTTGGTATCGGCGCGGGTTCCTACACGAGACCGGGCTTTGCAATTTTTCGGATGGGTATGACTCCTAAACCCTAAACCCTAAAGCCCCAAAACCCTAAACCCTAAAGCCCTTATAATCTCTCTGTTCCTTCTCTCTGTCTCTCTGCGTTTCTAGACGCATCCTCAGGGTGCCGAGGAAAACCCCGATTGGAGAAATCTCCATCTGCCGTATTACGTTTGAACTTGCAAGCTTGTTGATGCCCTTACGCTTTGTCTGAAAATTTGAGCTGGGTTGTGACCAGTTTGATTTACCTTAGAGACAGTTGAGGGCGGATTGAAAAGAGTTTGTTTAAATTTGAGGGTTTGAAGGTTTATATTGAGTGCCTGAGATCACCATGCTGGCAGGGGGCAGTTTTTTGAGCATGCATTCCACTCAGCAATCGTATGACCAGCGCTTTGGTCGTACATGTATCCAGGGCTTCTAACAATCCAGAGGTGGGCAGTCCCTTCAGACATGTGATGTGTGCGAGGAGGTAGAGATAGTCATAATAACCACAAGAATAGAAACGAGGAGAAGAAGCAGCGTAAGGATAACAAGCTTTGCAGTCCTGCCAGTACTTTCAAATCAAGATGCTCATGGCCTTACTTCAGCTTGCTTGCGTTTCTTGCATACCGAGGAGAGGCACGGGTCCTGCTTTCTCGTGGTTCCTTGGACATTGCTTGATCATTGGCAGTCAATGCTTTTCTTCGGCGGATTTTAAGGCCACATATTTCGAAAGGCTGCAAGACTCAGCTTCAGAGCGCGGACATGTAGACATCTTGTTGAGGTCCGACGAACTTGTAACAACGCATGCCTCCAAACAGCATTTTTCTGGCATGATGTGGCCCCAGGCCCTAGGCCCTAAACGCTGCATCTCAAGCCTACAGTAGCCTCTACTAGGATTTGGTATCCACTTCAGCCGTGCCTTTGGGTAGGGTATTTGAAAGGAAGAATACAACCTGACCTGGTTCAACCACCAGGAAAAGCTGCCCACTTGAGGTTACAAACAAACCATAAGCCCTAAACTGTAGTTTCCATTTTCTTTTCCACTATCCCTATATAACCCCTATAAAACCTTTATATAATCTTTACATTCCCCAGGTTCTCCTGCTCGCTTTTGCTCTTTTGGCTCACTCATGGCGGCTGGGCTTGGCTAGCCAAGCAAAGGAGCTCCTTGGCCGTGTTCGAGGCCTTGGAAGATGTCCGGCAGTACAGCATTCATTCGTAGGGTCACCATAACATGTCAACATGACTCATAGTTCTGCTGCTGCTACAACTCGTAACCTCTAGCTACTGCTACTGCTGCTGCTGTTGCCCAAATTGTAGTTTCTTTGTCGTGGTTAGTGCTGAGGCTCTTTCGGTTTGTCAAGCTTAAGTCAACTGGGGCCCAGGCTCGTTCACGTCGAGCACTCCTGATGCTCCTCGTGTCACCGATCCTTCAGTCACCGATCCTGAGCCTTATATTTCATGTTAGTCCAGTCCACACGGCTGAATCATGGGATGAAGCGCAAAGTAGGCAGGAGGTGTACCTAATTGAGTGGTAAGTATGCGAGGCAGCACACTGATACTTTGCGAAGCGAATGACTCAAGGTGTCTTTTGTCCGAAGTGCAGGCAAATTCACTGCACTGAATTGATAAACGACTCGTCAAGAGGTTCTCGAAGCCTTTATACATGTTATATCGGCGCTACAAATATAGCATAGTTTCCATGTCATTTTCCGTTTAGCTCGTGTATAGCCGAACGCTCATAGTGTCCACTATCTTGTCCAGTTCCGAATACCACCCGAAAGAAGATGGGCCGCTGGCTACCTTCGCTACTCAGAGTAGCTATCCTGATAAACCGATCAGTACAGGCAGCGTGCGAAAGAGCTCCATTTTGGCCTTGTGGATGTTCAGCTCATGGCTGAACAAAAGACGTAGTGTAGGGTGTTGTCATTAAGTCGAGGCCAGAAAGAAAGGTCAGCTCTCGTGTCCTTGGTCCTGGGGTGGGATTCACACCTTGCATCCTTGGGAAGGAGATTGCTGTCAAACTTGGGCCGTAGCGCAGAGCCTTATTTCTGGTACATGTGCAGCGTCTACTTGATACCTGCTAGAACGCAGGTGTCCAGATTTTCCGGGCAGCGGTAGTTTTTTTCCGGGATGGATGGAAGCTTGGAGGCTGTCTGAATTGTCATCCTTAGTTAATTAGAATTTATGCCAGGCAGCAGAGTATTCAAAGAGTTGAGGCCGCTCACGCCCCACCGCGCTATTCCTCAATATGCCCCTTAATATGTAATGGTAGTGGGGTGTTAACACTCAATAATATACGTAGTAGTTTTCCTTTTCTTTCTAATTTTTATGAGAAAGCATTCAAAAACAACTGGTATTATACTGGGGTATTTAATCTTACTTGGAGGCGATCCTGGGGACACCCCTAGGCTGAGCACCCTTGACTGCAGAGATACCCTGGGGTCATGGTTTGGGGTCTAGGGTTTAGGGCTTACAGGGATCATGTAGGGGTTGTGTAGGGTCTAGAGAGTTTAGGGATAGAAGGAAACTGGGGTATTGACAGGATTTATCATAGGATACTGAGTAGCATTTTGGTGTGGATATAGACCCAGTATAGAGTAACATGAAATCCCTTTGGGTATAATGTTTTATCGAAGGACATAGTAGTAAGTTGTACTTGGTTCAATAATCACAAGTATCGCTTTTGAAGTTTTAGTACATGTAGTGTCAGGCGCTGTTGGGACCTTCTGGAATTGAACACTGAAGGAATGCGGTTGGACACTCCAGGAAGGTATACCACTGGGCGAGGCCTTTCTTGAAATCTAGCAACTCACATCCAGGGTCGGGCAACATGGCAGTTTCCAAACATCAGGCGCCTATCTCTGGGATTAGTATGAGAAGTATTTTGGTATAAAGGGTTCTAGATTGGGCCACCCTGATTTTTGGAAATCCATATCACCGTACCAAGAACAGGAGCGTAGCAGTGAGATGTCGGCCAACACATCAAGCACGTCCCAGACAAGCTGCCTCATTTCGATTGTAGCTGACGGCTTTGGGGGGCTTGCCCAACACAGAAGTTCCGCATCCACGGTGCTACTATCAGCCAGCAAGGAAGGCAGATGTCTGATATTTGCATCCATGGATGTGAAGTGGGCATGGCACATGCTAGGCGCCGGAAGTCCTGCTTTCCGGTGTCTGTTTAGGCCTCAATGTACGTTCTTGGCATTGAGAGTCGCCTTGGATAAAGCAAGCACGAAGTGCCCAACGCTTCAAAAGCGTTGAAGGCTTGCTAGTCTTGCTAGCTTATACATCTTTCCAGGCCTGGGTTATGCACAAAACCGCCACCAGCTTCGGCAGATTCCTCCCAGAATCATTAAAAGAAGGTCCTCCAACAAGCAGTCCTGTTTACTCATGTATGGTAGCTTCTATGAATATGGTGACCCCAACATAGACCCCAAAATGTTACGGTCACGGGAACCCCCCCAAAAGGTACGTTCAATTTTGGGAAACCCCCATATACCTTCCATATAATGTACATAAGATGTCTTACTTGGGCTTGGTAGAGAATAAGGGAAGATATTATATGGGGATCATGTAGGGCACATTCCTTTATTCCCTGCTTACCCCAAGTAAGATGCTGGTGTGCTCAAGCCTTTGGTGGCCCACGGTGCTGCCTAATTGCGAAGGTTTATGATCTGGCACTGGGTGTGGCAGCGACCGGATACCTGTGCCAGAACTCTTCGGGGGTTTCCATAAATTGAGAGTCTTACCTTGGATGTGAGTATATGAAGGTTGGTAGTATTTTGGGGTTTGCATTGCGCCCCGCCCTTTTTTGGAACCGCCCCTTCCAACTGATGCCCAGCGCCTACCAGGTCAACGGAGGTGTCCCTAGCGCCTGAAACGGGACTGGGGCTAATTTGTCTTCAGCTATGCCACAGTCCAGCACCTAGGTGGCAACACTCCTCTGCAGGAAGCTGCCCTGCCTTTGAGTATAGAGGTCCTGAACATATTTGCAACACTAAACTCTAAACCATACACGCAATTAGCAGCTAAACATTTATTTTGGAGCGTCCCACTGCAGAGCTGGTTAAAAGATCATTGAATACATTACCATGTATATATATATAAATACTGCTATCATATAATATTTAATGGCACTGTATTGAGGGGGGTTATTATTAGTAGGGGGGTTGGAGGTACTCTTACTTGCAGGCTTCCATGGCTGCGGCACCAGAACGATGGGCCGACAAAAACAGAGATGGGGGTTTCCATAAATTTGGGGTCCTTTTTGAGGGTCCCTTTTTTAGTGAGATATGTTGGGGCTCGATATTGGGGTACCTTGATTCTGGGAAACGAATATATGAGCTGTAGTCTAAACTCCGAGTATCCCCCTTAAAGCCCCTATAACACTCCCCAATGTAATCCCTTCTGTCACCCCTTTTCAGGAGTTGAGACTATAGCTCATATAGTCCTTATACAGCCCTATATGTAGCAGTTTCCATTTCACCGTCCATTTTCGTTTCCATTTGATTCTCCTTTTTTGGGGTATTATAAACCCGACTACTAGGGGGCATCTTAGGGAGCTTAGTATATATTGGGGTTATATTGGGTATATTTATACCCTCTTTTGTTGGGTTTCAGTTTTTGGAAATCTTGCTGCACCTTTGCGAGCTGGCAAGCTCACAGGATCCCAGTTTGAGGTTGAGGGTTTCGGGATTTATGGTTTAGGGTTTAGGGCTTAGGCGGCTTAGGGTTTCTTCAGGGTTAGGGGCTTAGGGTTTAGGGTTTAGGGACTCAGGTTTAGGGTTTAGGGACTTAGGGTTTCGGGGTTTAGGGGTTTAGGCGCTTGGTTAGGGATTAGGCTTCAGGGGCTTTTTGGGGGCTTCGGCTGTACCTTCGGATACTTCCTCCTTGTAGTGTCGCCTCATAAGAAGACTTAATGCAGAGTCCTTGTTCACAGGACCCACACGGCCCTGTACAACTTGCTAGGATTACCCTGCAGAATTCCTTTAGATCGCAGGTGGGTCCTGAGAACAAGGACTCCATCCTAAACCCTAAGCCCCAAACCGCGTGCAGTTGATCAAAGTTCCTGTTCCCAAAATGGCCAGTATGCAGAGTCTCCATATTTTCTGACTAAATTTCCCCAATGGGCGGACGTTTAGATCAACTGATGTCACATGATATCTGAAGCTTTCAGGAAATTTCTTCAAACCCCGAAACCTTCTGGTTGCTAGTAGGGAAGAAGGGAATAGAATCTTCATATAATCCCCATATAGTATATTCCCTTATTCCCTACTAAGTACCAGCAAGCAAGCCTAAACCCTAACTCGCCTGGGCCCTACACCCCAAGCCCCTAAACCCTAAACCTAAACCCTAAACCCTAAATCCCGAACCCCTAAATCCCAATCCCTAAACCCGCCCAAGACCTGCGTGGCTCGCGTCAGCTCAGCAAGCAGTAGAGCAGGGCTCTTTTTCACCTCTGAGCAGACCGGCCCGGAACTTGGCCTTATCTTACTGGTTCTTAGTATGGAAGAGAAAATTCAAACTACTACCTTGGAGTAGGGTATAGTAGGGAATAAGGGAATATATTATATAGGGATTATATAGGGAGTATATTCCCGTAAGAACCAGTAGGTTGCGGGGGTTTGGGGGGACTACAGGGATACTGAGGGCTTTTCTGGCTTGGGTAGTTGCAGTCTAAGCTTCGAACCTGAACCAGAAGAGCCTGAGATGACGTCCCAGCTGGTTCAGGGAGACCATGCTAAGACTTCAGATGAAGTAGGCCCCCAACTTTTGTTAAACGCTCACGTGGGCCCGTGTGTAATCACCCGCACTGCAATGATCCTTGTTTTTGTTGCTGTTATCTTGCATTGTGCTTGGCGTGCGTTTCAGCAGTCCCTCCCTCCCTCCCTCCCTCCCTCCCTCCCTCGCCTCCCAGATGCAAGCCCTGTAAGCTTCGAAACTCTGTCAGTGCTAGCTGCTAGCGTTGCTCGAGGTTGCGACCTTGAGCTATTTGCTCAACACTGCAGCCCCGCTGGGCCCAGCAAAACTCCAAACTTCGGTCAACAGCACGCGTAGCTCACACAGCAGCTGCTGCTTGGGGCCTACTGTTGGAAAATCAGCCGGCAGAATGACGCTGACGAGGCTCTTAGTCTTGTTGGGGTTACACATTCTTCCACTAGTGCCAGCTTTTGTCGGCCAGAAGTTCACCTTCTACAGCGGCAAGGAACGTGCCATGGGCCCGACATTCTCATCCAAAGCAACAAGGATCCCGAAAGGGAGTACAAAAGATTCGAAATTCCCTGTGTTGGTATGGGGTTCCTTATGCTGGAACGCCTGCTGCAAGCCTTAGACCCTGCAGCCCAAATGCTCGCGCAGCTGGTTTGAGGTCCCTGTTGCAGTTCACAAAATCTCAGAAAGGCTATGCTACTGGTTTCGATATGGGTCCATATTCGGGCTCCTGCTGAACAACTCTTCTGTGAGTGTGTCTCCGAATTTGGGCAACAGAAGTGTCAACCCTTAATTCAAGATCGCAGGCCCAAAAGATCTCTTTCAAAGCCAAGGCCTTCAACTCTATATAACCCATTATACTAGTTTCCTTTTTCTTTTCCATCCTCCATATAACCCCAATATAACCCTAGTATTACCCCAACGGGTACCTATGCCAAGTATAAGTTGGCCTAAGCCCTAAACCCTAAGCCCTCAGCCCTAAACCCTAAACCCTAAACCCTAAACCCTAAGCCCTAAACCCTAAACCCTAAGCCCTAAACCCTTAGGGTGCATCCCCAAGGCAGCTATTTGCCTCCATGGATGGTCTGGCCAGGCACGAGCTACCTGTGCTCAAGATGGACGTTTACAGTTCAGGGTTTTAAGGCTTCAGGTTCCTAAACCCTAAACACCAAAAAATGGTTGGGTTTGGGGTTTAGGGTTTAGGGAAAATAGTTGCTTCCATTATATTTTCCATTATCCTCATAAAAGCCCCATAAAAGCCTCATAAAACCACAATAAATAATTGGGGTTTAGATTTTCCATGGGCAGTCCCTTCCTTCCCATGCTAAACAACCCCAAGCAACCCAACTTTACTGGGGGACATGTTGAATCTCAGCGGGGGAAATGATTTATGGTAGGTTCATGGGTAGCTGTTAGTGTAGGTAGGGTAATAGCCCTTCTGTTTGGAGTTTGCATGGGGACAGACTTTTTTACAATTAGAACCCTAAACCCTAAACCCTAGTAGGGTTCAAGGTTTGGAAGTGCAGGATTCACATGTCTGGGGTGAAGAATCTGAGATCAGGGTTTAGGGTTTAGGGTTTAGGATGTGGGCAGTCAGGTTAGATGCTCAGTTCGCTTCAAGTTTTCGCCGTGGGAATCGGATTTCATAAGTTTAGCATGGAAATGACCGACACCCACACTTCTGCACAACTGAATATCAAAATCGATGACCGCTCTGTGGTTTTCTGCCCATTTCCAAAAGAAAGAACAGATTTCCAAGACCAGAATCCGGTTTCATATTCCATGCTCAGCTGATGCCTTACAAGTCCCCCAAACGTCAAAGCCCAACGTAGAAATTGACAATGCTGGCAGCACTAAGAGTATTAGCGGCTGATGCCATTGCTGCTACAACCACTCTGATGTTTCCTCCTGTTCCTCTTCCCCAACCTTCTCCTCCTCCTCCACCTCATCCTGCCCCTGCTCCTGCTACAAGGAGTGTCATTACGATTCTGATGCTGCCGCCGGCATCTGTTGTTGCTGCTGCTGCTGCTGCTGCTGCTGCTGCTGCTGCTGCTGCTGCTTGTGCCGTTGCTGCTGCTGCTTGTGCCGTTGCTGCTGCTTTCTCGTTTCTTCCTGCCAAGAAGAGAGTATGCTGTAACATGCACAGCCGTAAAATGTATAAGGCTCTTCCTCTGACCCAGCAACAGCCACCACAAGCAGCATTTGATTTGCGATTGTGGACATGCCCCGAATATGTTCCCAATCTATAGCACTTTTCGTGGGTAGGGGAGAGCCCCAAACCCATCTTTGCAGCAGGAGCCTTGGCTCCAAAAACATGGGCAGAAGGCCTGCTGTCTGCTGCTTAGGGTTGAATTCATGGTTCTAGGGGGTTTGAGGTTTGGGCCGGTTTGGGTTTCAGGATTCACTGGGGAGTGTGGGTTGGGAGGTTTGCGAGGTAAAGGGGCTGGGTATTTTGGGCCTTCAGCGGTTGAGGGGTTTAGGCCAAGGCGATATCAGTGAATCAGGAGTCGGGACAATCAGCTTCAGTAAGAATAGTCTTGGTCCATGCACGTAGCAAGAATAGCACTGGCAACAGTACTGTGAGAGGGAGCAGTAGTAGCATTAGTGGGGGCAGCAGTGGTGGTGGCGGTGGTGGTGGCAGTGGCTGTGTCGGCGGCGGTAGCGGCTTCGACAGTGTTGTCAGTGGATAACTTTGGCTTTGCAACTTCAGGAACACAGCCTGACGGGGAGTCTCAAAAGTGTTCTTACACGATTTCGAAGCAGGATCCTCTTAGTGAGGAGGGACACTGCAAAGATCCTTGTGTGGAACAGTACAAAAATCTTCCCGGCTCTGGTATATGACATCTACTCTGGTGACAGACTTAGCCGGCCACTGTTTCCCAGTGCAGGGGTAGAGTCTTGAAGCTAATGCGCAAGACATACTTCATTTGCAATACGTCAAGTCTTCCAAAAGCAAACAGCGAGACCTTGCTTTCTCTATATTGGTCTCTTATGCCCAAACTGCGAAGTTCACTTAATAATGCTGGCAAAGGATACACACAAACTTAAACATACCGCAAGTGGTGCTTCATCTGCCCTCTCATCATCAGATGCCTGGTCAGATCTACCTTCTTGATTTGTCTTGCTACAAGCAGCAGTGGTCAAAGGTCTGCGAACTACAATTGCATACCGCTGTTAGCTCTTTCTCTATTTGTTTGGTTATTGTTGCTATCTCAACGAAGAACCCAGAAACCAATAGCAAACTGCGTCCACCCCACGCCTCTGACTCCTCCCCTTCTGGCTGCCAGTCGCCTTGCGGCCCTGGCGGTGCTAGCTCTTACGTGCGGGCCGAGCTCACAGTTTTTTGCAGAGCGCAAGGTTTTGGAACTTTCTGGTTTGAGGTCTCCTTACCTTTGGTAACCCGGGAGTGAAGGAATGGAAAAGAAAATGGAAACTACTATACTGGGTTATAGAGGGACTACTCTAAGGATCCATTCCTGGATTCCCAGCTCATCAAAGGTAAGCCTCGGACTCATGGGCATCTTTCGGGACGTACCCCCAGGTTCCTCCCCGGATGTCCCAGCACGGATTCCGAAATCCAAACTGCCAGGCGCAGGTCCGGCGCAAAGGCTTTCCAGGGGCCTTACTTAAATGGGGGTTTCCCAAACTCAGGGGTTTTCAAGCTTTTCGATAATAAGAACTATCGTGTTTGGGCATCTATATCGGAGTCCCCTTGTTTATGGAGACTATGAAAAATGACCATATGTGGAGAATCAAGTGGAAAAGAATGTGGACAATACAATGGAAGCTATTTATCATCAGGGTTCCGGGTTAGAATCCTACAGAATCAAGTGGAGAGGAACATGGAAGATGAAACGGAGGCAGGGATTATTTCAGCGTTTGGGCTTACAGCTTGTGTCTCGTGACTCGATTGCAGGTCGGGCCCGCGAAGCCCACACCGCAAAGCCTAAACTACGAACCTGAAGTCCGCAAGCCTCATGGAAGGTTCCAGGGCTCAAGGGACTCTGGGTGGCACCTCACGTTTGTACACCTGATACTCTCAACGCTCCTCTCAAGCAGACCTGGATGAAGAAATTGGGCATGTCTGACATGCCATGCACCCTGGTGAATACCGTAGTTTATGCAGCACTCATGGTGCAAGATTTTCTCATCGAACGCATGCTGTATGTGTCCTTCTAGGACGCTTTCTTCTAAGGTTTGCACTGTATGCTGGGGATGCAGGTTGAAGAAGTGGCTGCCCAGGTGTTGTGCCTTCATCCTTGGTCCAGCGCCCTCGCCACTGCGAGCGACGGCGAGGTGCGCTTTGGGAAATGAAAGCCATGACACCTGAAGAGGAAGTCGTAGTCGTAGATGTAGCCGTCGCAGTTGCAGTAGAAGCTGCCGCAGCAGGGCAGTGGCAATAGCGGTGGCCTTAGCAGTAGCAGTGACAGAGGCGGCCGTCGCAGCAGCAGTAGCAGTAGTGGCAGTTACAGTCGTCTTCGTTCAGACAGAAGAACGGTCTGGGCAGAGAAATGGGTTGAGGACACAGAGGAGGGACCGACCGACATAGATGACAAGGTTCAACAGGTCAGAAGGCACGCACAGTAATGAATGGCTTAATTCCATATGTTGAACCATTATTGCGGCATACCTTTTGCATTTCTTACTCAGCGAAGCTCACAGAAGAAGGCATTAACAATGAATCGCCACCCCAACACAGTTGAACGAATGTAGCCCAGAAACGATGAAACTCAATCAAAAGGACATCCAATCACACCAACAAAATAGCTGACAAGAATCTCACCAAAAGAAACTTTTCTCCAAGCCGAGCCCCGAAACCCAAAACCCAAAGCCTCGAACTGAAACCCAACAGGCTCAAACCCCTAAACAAGCGGATGGCTCCCTCGATTCCCAAAGTTTAAACTGGAACCCTGAACCCCTAAGTCCTTAGCGGTGGTGATGGCAGTGGTTGTAGCGGCCGTGGCAGTGGCGGAAATGAAATCAGAAGCGCTACTAGGATTGAGACCAGGCTCAACAAGGTGCTAAGCCCAAATGTCCAAGCCGTCAAGTTCTTAAGCATCCATCTTAAAGCCGCCCACATTGGCTTCATTCCTAAGCCTCCATCTCGAAGGGTTCCAGCCAGTCTTGGCGAAAGTGATGAGAGTTAAAGTTGAGGTCCCCCCTTTCTACCCCTCAAGTTATCGAAGTCCATACGATATAGGATGTCTGAACCCGCTGCCTTTTGAACATGTCTAATTCTACGAACTCTCTTGCACACAGAAGATCTACATGATCCCCCTGCTTTCATTGATCTGAGTAAGTCCTTCAACAGGTGCCCCTCCACGTAGAATTGCCCATGGTCCCTGATAGACGCCAAGGCCTTGGCAGACCGTTTCCTACCATAAAGTTGGTTCCTCCACTCCACACCCGAAAAGCCTGAATTCCACACCCTGACCCCCAAACTCTCAACCTTGAAGCTGTAAACCATAAAGCCTCGGCCCCGAAGGACTACGGACAGGTCTGAGGCCGGTGCCTTCGAGGAGCCAGAAGCACCAGGTGCGCGAAGTAAGGGTCTTGAAAAGTCAAAGGTCCAAAGTAGGTTGACTGCCCAAGATATAGGGTCGAGGGTCAGGGGTTCAGGGTCTGGGGCTTTTGGGAAGGCGCCATGAAGGTTGGGGTTCGAGGAATTAGCGTGCAGAGTTTTGGATCAGGGGATCAAGGCTTTGCGGGTTTCCGCATGGCATAGGTCAGACTTGGAGAGGTTAGGAGGTAGCATATTTTAGACCCCATGCGGGAGATGTACCACTGTGCTTTTCCGAACATCTCATGCAATCAGCCGGCCCTCAACTATGAAATCCCACCAGATGATTTTTCTGCTCAGTTGTTTAGGGTTTAGGTTTAGGTGTTAGGGTTTACATCACGCTTGAAACATCCATGGGAAAAGGGGCTTTGCAAGTTGTGGGCCTCTGATGTTCGCCCATAAATCCCCAAACCATACACGAGAAAATCCCTGCATGATCCCAAGGCAACCACTACGCAACCTCTGTTTCCATTTCTCCAAAAGTGGTAGTTGTGTGACTGCACGCCCCTTGTCTGCTTCTAGAGTGTAGTTTCCAGAAATAGGGGGACTACAATAATAGATCCCCAACTACTATGATCCTTATTATGGGGACTACCAAAATGGTAGCCCTAATTTTGGGGAAATTCCTAATACGTGTGGAAAAATTTCCAAACATCCTCCCTCAGGGTCTCCTAAGAATCCCCAGACGTTAGTAGAGTCCCTTGAGGTCGCCCCTTTATCAGAGGCTGCAAGCCCTACAGTCCCCATGCATACATCCTCATAACCGCTTCAAAAGAAATAAAAGGTACCCCCGAATCCCTATAGATGCTGACCTCCGACTTCCGATGCAAACATGGCTACCAAAATATCCTGCATGACCTTAGTAAACTGCAGTACCAGAATTCTTAAGCAGCAGGCAAGTAAAGTCATACGGCCCAAACCTGACGCCCTGTATTATCCCTATACTTCCTTTAAGCCCGTATTACTAATGGATCCTTGTTATAAATTTGAGATCCCCATGACCCCCCGTTTTGCAGCAGGTTCAGCCTAGACCCTGAACTCCTGAATCTTAAATCCTCAGGGGCGCGATGGGGAAAAGTTCGAGTTTGTGAGCTTGAATGTTTTTTTTTGTCGAGCGGAGCGTGTCAAGTTTCTTTGTAGCATTCAGTCGTGGGGATTTCGCTGTAAAACATTCGCAGGGCAGCGGGTGCTCAGCTGTGGGAAGACCAAGGATGCGTGCAGCTGCAGGAAATTCCAGCCTTAACCCATTTTGTTTAGTAGAGCATTTTGTCAGCAGACGGAAGAGAGTCAAAAAAAGAGTCTTATAAACTCCCTGTAGACATTGTAGACCCCACTAGATCCCTATACATCCCTGTGGTCCTAAGTGTTGCGAGGTGCCGGAGGCCGCGCTGCGGCTCTATTGGGCTCGGCGGCCGCCGCGGCAGTGGCCCCCTGGCAGATTTATAGATTTTGGTTTGGGTGTGCGAGTAAGTAATCTGTTAGAGTGTCGGGACTGAAGGTTTGGGTGTTCTGGGAGTATTCAGAATACTGGAAAGGAGTTATAGGTTATATAGAGGATATAGCGAGCTTGGTGGTAGAAGAATGGAGAACGAAATGGACAAGACAATGGACAATGAATTCCAACGGGATGACATAGGGGCTTGTAGAATTTACTTACTGGCTCAAGCCCTACAGGGAGATAGAAGAAATGGGCCCCTTTGATAGTCCTCTACAAAATACCCTATGTTCGTCCTTCTATTCAGTCCCCCTACTCCTCCCTGAGCATTAGTAAGTCTGGGGTTGAGGGTTTGGGTCGGTGTATAGTCTTGCTTGGACAGGTGATTTTGACTGGGGGATTACACGGGAAAGCTGATGGTACTAGTAAACTTCTAGAGTTTCTTCTGGTTTGGGTTCTTCGTATAGCTGTTGCCCTGTTTCGCCTCCAAGTGAGGTTGAGGCTTTTCGGGTGGGAAAGCAGGCGGGTGAGGGAGATCAAGAGAAAGAGGAAGACAGTCATCGTTCACCAGGCAGTCAAGTTATCCCTCCTAATCTAATCTGTCCATGGGCTCTCATGCTGTTTTCTAATCAGCAAGAAATCCCCTCAACCGGCAGAAGGAAATGGTGGGTGCGAGAAAGCGCTCATAGTAAGTATCAGACAGGGCTTGTGAACTAGTGGGACCTGATCCTATGTGGCGGGAGAGATCCGTGTTCCGTTATCATACCTGGCTAGTGCATGGACCTTGGCCATACTTTGGAAATCACATAATCTTTTTATGAAGCCCCTATGAAGAACCTAGTTACCGTTTCTTCTTGCATTTTCTTGTCAGTTGCTTCTCCATTATTGGCAGGCCTGATGTTCTGAGTGCAACACCCCAGTCCTCCAGTCCTAGCTTCAAAGACTACGCTGCTTCCAGGAGAGCTACTGTGGCAACAGCACATGCTGCAAAATGGTAATGCTATTCAATGGCAGTAGTAAGTTCCCCTGTAGTCATAGCTTTCGTTGTACTTGTACCTGTCTTCAGTAGTCCAGTAGAAGCGCTTAGCAGCGGTAGCATCAGTATCTCTCGCGCGACGAGTAGCTGCCCATCGAACAGCCCGAAGGTCTTAGCGTCGAGAGTAGCGCGTACGTTTTCCCAGGCTGGGTGGGCCTCGTGTAGGTAGGAGATGAGGTTAGATGGAGGTTTCGCATTAAGTAGGGGAGGGTGAATTGCTTCAGGATTTCCTTGGGGGGTGTGAGATCCTTATGAGGCCATCGATTAATCCGGTTGGTAGGTGAGCTTCAGGGCATGGAGAGCTCGCCTGGGTTGGAACTAGGTTCTGTTTTGATTTCTTTTGTGGGCGCGAAGCCATACCGCAAGATTATGGGAGTACCTTTTATTTGCCTATCAGGAGAAGATGACCTTGGGCTGGAGACCCCTTTCACTTACTAACTCTGCATTCACAGTTTGAAGTTTTGACGCGCGGGCTTCGTCCCGAGCCATTGGATGTGTTCGTGGAGGGAGGCCGAGTTAATGGCATTGAGTAGGATTGCTTTTGACCAGATACCCAATTTTCCAAAGTATGCCTAGGCCTAGGCAGGTGACTCGAACATGAGCCTCTTTCGAGGTGAGGGGTATAGGGTATGGGATCACTCTAACTTCGTGATCCAAGATGAGATGATACCAGACTCACGTTTCAGGTGTGGATCTGTTCAGGCTTTCAGGTCGCATGTAAGGGGACAGACAAGAGAGGCAGGGCTACTTGGCTTTTGGTTCTCGGGCTTCTGTCTCCACTGGAGCTTCTCGTCTTTCGCCACAATTCTTGGGAAAGTCCTCTTTCGCGAGAGTCCTGATACAGAGCCCCAGGACGAAAACTCACAAGCCCCAGACCTTCAAACCCAAAGCTCCGTAAAACTCAAAGAAAGGTTTTGCAGGGGTAAAGCTTTGGGATCAGTACCT
>CAJNIZ010000703.1:7052-19109 GCA_905231905.1 Symbiodinium pilosum | reverse complement strand
CTTGAAGTAGATAGAGTATGGCTTTGGGTGTATTATAACAAGATCCCCATATACCCCATATTCTATCTACTTAAGGGGGACTATAACCCCTAAACCCTAAATAGTAGTTTCCATTTTCTTCTGCATTATCCCCAGCGTAACCCCAATACATTTTAGTTGTTTCCATTTTCTTCTTAGTAACTGGTATAGTAGTTATCATCTTCTTCTCCATTATCCCCATATAACCCCAATGTACTATAGTAATCCAGAGTAGTTTCCGTTTGACAAGCAAGGGAGTCTGGGAGTCTGAGTTTTAGTCGGCGTCGTGACCCGGAGGCTGTGCCTCTGCGCGGCAAGCAGCGAAAGGCCGGACTTCTTGCTCTCATACACACGAAGCCATTGAGAAAATTGAGAAGAGAATGCAAACTACTATAGTATATTTGGATGATGTGGGGATGGTGGAGAAGAAAATGGCAACTACTACATTATAGGGTCTCCTACACACAAAGCTATTCATGCGCTCCCTTTTGAAGGCAGAAGTGTGAAAGGCTTTGGGATCCATGTTTGTTTAGGGGAGTGTAGGTCCCGGGTGAAGGGCTGTGTGGTTGAAGGTTTAGAGTGTGTTTTGGGGTTTTAAGGTTCGAGAGGCTAAGCGATAGGGATTGTAAGCGGTATTCTGGGGTGACTAGAAGCATTGGAAATGAGAAGTAGTGCAACGAAAGATTGTTAAACAGGGTCTCGCAGCATGCATGAAGTTTTTAGCATTTGTGAGGCCTTGAGGTTGTGTAGAGTTGCACGTTCTTTTGCCTTTGGACAACGCAGATCATATGCCATTTTGGTGTACCGTGGGGTCCACATGGTGTGAGATTGCTGAACGGCCGGAGCTTATGGTTCAGGGTTTGGGCTTTCTATCTGGGAGTTTCTGAACGTAGGGGGCCTTTGTGGACCCCAGGGATACATGGGGATTATCAGTGGGGTTCTGGGGGCCCTTATTAAAGAAGCTACTGGGGGGATTTGGAGAAACTCTCCATTAAAGGGGCCTGGGCTTTGTTCCTTAACGTCTGAGAGCTTGAGGTCGTTTGTGGAGCTGTACTGCGCGATGTCAGGAATGTGCGAAGCTGTATGATGTAGCAGGCTGCAACTAGAACCGCACACGGCAATGTGAATGTAAGTTACTGGAAGAGCACTGCGACATTACTTTTTAAACAGGATGCAGAAACACAAAGCTGCACTCATGTATGGTTTTGGGGCAAAGGAGCCTCAAACTACAGACTCTACGCGTGCAGCTTATCCATCCATTCAAGATTCGGGTGCGATTGGTCTTTGTGGGGAGGTGGCGTACTATGTGGCGTCATTGGTATAATTCATTTTATGCTGCTGTAGAGTTTGGTTGAATCATCCATGCGCTGGCCTTGAATTCCAAAGCAACCAAAACACAGCTGCGATTCGAATGAAGGCGCATTCCACAGCTGCCTCTTTCTTACCCCTCAGGCCCTACTCCCTGACAGCTACCAAACGCTCCCCCGCCCGCAAAAGCCCTCGTGCCGCGGATGGAATCAGGCGGCGCAAGCGTCGGCTGTGGCTCCAGGGGGCTTTGGAAGCTCCTTGAGGCAAGGTTGCTGGCTGAAGAGTCAGCATGTTGCTAGGTTGTTGGCGAAGGGCAGTGTTATACTGTACTTCTTCCCAATACAGAGTAAGATCGATCATTCTCATAATGCCTCGACAATATCCCAGCTTTGGGGATGTTGGTGAGTCCCATGAAGGCGGCAGTCGGCATGGGCAGCAGGGGATGTTATGTTTGGGCATCATTTCTTGTCAAACAGTCGTAGGAATGGGTGATGTGTCGCGGGTTGCCATGTCTTGTGGGGTTCCAATTTGGATAGCTGCCAATAATCGTTCAGGTTTGAGTTGCTAGACTTGCTCGCGTGGCGCCGGTTTCAGGTATGTGTCTCATCGTTTTAGGTCTGGGGTTTCAAAGTTGGAGACTTTGGCTTCGAGCACACAGGTTCAGGTACTGGGGTTGAGATCCGCTTCAGTCAGCACTCCTCACGAAAGTTTCCACAAGAACAACACTCAGCTTAGTGGTGGAGCTTTCTGCAACGGATCCATTACAAGATCACCCAGAGGAACAGCCGCAATTGAAATTTGTACCAGGTGCAGAAGAAAAACGAAGGAGAACTTATAGAGCCTCTATAACGCTCATGGCAAAACACAGCATCCCCACAAGGTTGAACCTCTCCAGTGCATCGTCGCACAAGCCTGGTAGCGGTAGCATGTTCAATGGGTATGCTGTATGCTATAGTCAGAAATACAGAAAGATTACATCCTTCTTACTTATTCAAACACTAAGAAACACTACGCACACGATTTTCGTTGAGCCCCGTGTTACTGCCAGAGAAATTCATCGGAAACACAGCAAAGGCAGCACATTAGCACTTGAAACCCAAACCCGGTAAACCCTAAACTCAAGCCCTAAACCCTCAACCCCCCTGAAGCTCGGAGGTCCTCAGGCAGCTCTTTTGCTTCGGGAAGCTCCAGTTTTCTAGGCTGCTTGGTGGCAGGGTTGCAACGTTTGTAAGAATTCAGAAGATGGGCTTGAGAGCATTTTCTTAAATTAGGACGAAGAGAGTCAGCTTCGGGATTTGTGCATTGTACCCAATATTACCCCCAATAATGGAGAATCAAATGGAAAATAAAATGGAAAATAAAATGGAAAATGAAATGGAAGCTGGGAGTATATAGGGGTTATATTGGTTGGCCAACTCCTTTTGTAGTTCTAGTTCGGCTGCTTTCCCTTTGTATGCCGGGTTTTTTGTTGAGCTTAGATTGGTTGTAGTCCTGTACCCTTGACGTTGTCGTCGTGCTGTTCCCGGTTATCCGAATCTCCGGTGATTGCCGGTGCAGTTCCTTTCACGGCATGCCGATCCTAGTAACAAGAGTAGTCTTTTGCAACTGTGGGCCCATGTTGCATAAGTTCCACAACTGGCCTTGGTAGATGCGCTTTCAGAAACTCGAGCAACCCCAAGCTTCCGTGTTCTGGATGAAGCTCTGAGGCTAAATCTTAGAACTCACTAAGACCTTCTCTGAACTCAGGGCTACTCTTGAGGTCGGGGGAGACGGCACTGAAACTAATCAAATGTAAGCCTTGATGTTGCTGCATGAAGAGTATTTCCTGCCGTGCCCAAGCCATGTTCCTTTGCTGAGGATCCACTATAGCCGGATCAGTGGGGAGCTGAGCAGGGTTCCAGGACATGTCGGGCAAATTTGGCTTGGGTCACAGTATTTTGGCCTGCAGCCCAGCTCCTAGAGGGAGCCCTGCCGGATGTCTTATTCATGTTTGTACGGGTGCCTGAAATCCATGGTTCCCAGTTCGGGTCAGTTGGACGGCTTTCAAATATGCTTCAAGGTCAGGCATGCAGCTGGTATATGTTCTTCAACACTTTACATTCGCTATGCAGAGAAGGCGCAGGACTGATGGAGTTGTTCAGAGGGGTTGGACTGCGGTCCACATAATCCCCGCTGAGAGCTACTCCTAGTTAGTCCCGGATGTCGCGCTTGCTGTGGAAGTTGTCCCTGCATCCCTCCAGACTGAATGGAAAACAACCGTTTCAGAAGAACTCTCTGGATCTCTTCGGCATGAGCCTGAGAAGACTCTTAAGGGAAGTCCTGTACATGGCTGACTTCCGCAGCCAACATGCAAGACTCTCAAGCGCGGAACTACAGCACGTAGCAACCCGAAATCTCTGAGAAAGCAAAATACTCTGCCCAGATCTCTCGACTAAAGACATAACGGCACACCGTCGCAAAACCAGGTGCAGAATGAACTTCTGGTGCGCATGAGGCCTTTTTGAAAAACCGCTCATCAAACGCCCCCACAAACATTTCCCCAAACATGTGACCCTGACCACCTACTACTTCTGGAAAATCCCAAGCCCTAAACCCTAAACCGGATAACGCCTATAAACCCTACAAACCTTGAAGCCTAAACCCAACACCTACTACTTTGGGAAATCCACCCCGAGTGGTCAAGGTAACCGCTGTTGCGCCAGCGCCGGCAAAGAGCGGACACTCGATGTTGGGCTCCCAGAAAGTAGGCTTAGGGACTGTATGAGCTGTAGTCTAAACTACTTCAAAGGGGCTCTATAGGGGATTATACACAGGAATTTTCAGAGGGGTTGTTAAGGGGGATACTAGGAGCTTAGAATATAGCTCATATAGGGATGTATTCAGAAACCATATAGGGCCTATACTGGGATGTATAGGGGTTTATAGGCATCATACAGGGATGTATATGGACATATAGAGATGAATAGGGGTATAAAGGGATCATATAGGAATGTCTTGGGATTTATAGGGGTCATATAAGGATTATAGGGATGTATAGGGGCACATCGGGGTAGATTCTACGGGTTACATCGAAGAGTTATCGTATAGGGATCATCTAGGGATGATATGAGGATGACACGGCAATTTCTAGAGGCTAGATGGGGATATTATGCGGTTCATATAGGGATTATTCATATAGGGATTAAATAGGCGTTGCACAGGCATGTATAGGGGTCAGGGGATCTATGATGGAGAAACATCTGGAAACTAAAACGGCAAAGACGTGGGTTCTACCATGAACGATCAAGCGGCTGTTCGCGGAGACAGTTCGTCAGGACGATCCTTGAAGCAAACCTAAACCAATCCTAGAGGAACCACGGTGCCCTAAACTAAACCCTACAACTAATGCCTCTAAACAAAGGTGTTGCACTTAGTATTTTTGGCATCTTTACTTTTTGAAGGATCTAGGTTTCTCAAGGTAAACATAGGGAGCCTAGAGATGATTTACTTTGTGTGACCCTGGGGTTACAATACAAGATTATAGTAACCCTTAAGTAGAATATGGGTTATATGGGGGATCTTATTATAATATACTACCCAAAGCCATATTCTATCTACCTAAGGGGGGCTGTAGTTATTGGGGGTTGGGATTTAGAGTTTAGGGCATCGGGCTTAGGGACCCTTTTGTTATGAATTGGCTAGCTAACCTAGGTACGAAGGGTTACAACTGGGGTACATAACTTCATGTTTGGGCTTCTGGTGCCAAGCACTGCCAACAATGATAGTCTTCCTTCCCCCTGAACATGGTTTAGGGCTTAGGGTCTTTGTTGTGGTGCTTGGTCCTGCAAGTGGTATTACTTCACCCTAAACCCCAGGCCATTAGCTGCTCGGTGATTGAGGGAAGTGCAGTGATGATAGTAGGGGGGGAGGTTTAGGGTTTGGACCTCAGGGTTCCAGGCTCAGGGCTTCAGTTCAGTGATGTTCGGTCGAAGGGTTTTTAATTCGGAGTTCAGGGTGCGGTTTTTCCTGGTGTTCAACAGGGGCGCCATTGGTTGCCGTTGATCTAGGCAGCATCCCTTAGCATGCACAAGATCCCAAGCAGCTCACTCGAGAAATCTTGTATTGGGCCTTGCAGCTTCGTGGCCAGTGGCCCCCTCATTCGGCTTACTGAATGAGACCATGTTGAGCTGTATTAGATATGCAGGGATCATTCTGACCGCAAGGGTTCCCTTGACGGCCATATTCGGGCTCATGTCTCGAGTTATGGCTGCAGATCCGGGATCCTGACTCTTCTTGGAGTTCAGGGCTTCAGGTCCGCTGGTCATGATGGAGAGCATTGCCGCTGCTAGAGTGGAAGAGGGAAGGTCGAGCATAATTATTATGGGACGGATCACTCTGATTAGCTTGCTGGTTCTGGCCAGTGCAATTCAAGTTTCTCTATTCAAAAGCACGTTTCTATCAGAGTTCCAATCTTTTTCAACCAATTGTTAAGGTCTCATGGTCACAAGAGGCAGCCTATTCCAAGCCTAAGCATCACTAGCTACAGACTTCAGATGTGGATGGACAGGGTCTGGGCGGCCCTAAGTTGCACAATTTCAGGGGCGTAGGGTGATGCATGATGATTTCATCCAGAGTACTAAGCCCCATGCCAAGGTCTTCGATGAAGATGATGTTCGAGAGATTCAACGAGAAGGCCTAATTGGGTTTCGGGCTTAATAAGTTGGAGCTTATGGTTTAAGGAGGCGGGAATTGTAAATTCAGGTTCAATGGAGAGCTTTAACTGGAAAATACTACTGAATGCTCCCATCTCTCGGCATGAGAGTGCGTTTTTCAAGAGATGTGGCCCTTCAAGCGCAGACTCGTGATGTCACGCCACCCCTACATACAGACATGAAGATAGCAGTAGCTTAGGCATGTTAAGTAGTGGAGATTTTATGGCTTGCTGTTTCTACTTCAGGGTTGAAGTCTCGTGGGTCATTTTGGCCACTTCTACACACGTCCACATTGGTGAGTTCGCACAATGGGTGCGCCAACTGGTTGAATCCAACGCTGCAGTATTTGTAGTTCATTAGATTCTCGAAGGCATTTCCATCCTGTCATCATTATGCTTATCACTATAGTATCTCTGTGAGTGTTGCTGTTGCGATTACTCGAACTATCCGAAGATTCATGCCAAAGATATGATTCCTCTTGGGGTTCCAGGAAAGTTAGAGGCTAGTATTTGTGGCTCCTCCAGAATCGGTTCAGCTCCAATGCTGGCGAGTTGCGGTAGCGTGATGTGGGATTGGTATGTTGATATTTATGGAGACCGCCATGTGGAACTTTTGCCGTTGGTAGCTCTCGCAACCTGGTTGAAGCACTTCCACTTTCCTTGCGGCAAACTGAGAGATGTTCCCCTGTGTCTGGGAGTTCATGGGGGATACGTGACTTATCATTCGCACAGGATGTGCGTGCTAACTCCGTATTTCTCAGGGTGGTTGGGTGGAGGGGCCCAAACCGTTGGCAGTGAGGGATTCTCCTATGGGGATGGTTGGTAGCATAGAAGCCTAGTTAAGAAAATCTGGGGTCATGTGGGGGCTGATTGCCGGCAGGCGTGCTCAGAAAGATTCACCTCCCATTTCTCCTTGAATCCAAAGACCCTAAGATCTAGCAGCTCGGAAGCTCTACGATGCACGCATGAAAACTCTGAGTTTTTGACTCCCAATGCAGGCTCTGCAAAGCCTTCGAATTTCAAATGGGATTTGGAGTCTACTCTGGTCCTAGGTCACTTGTGAAATTCTGGTTCTATGTATACCCTTGCAGTAGGTTTCTGCTCCTGGTGTTGCAGGCAATCAAGTCCGTCATGCTCGCACAGGAAGAGTCGCGACGCCTGCGTGCGCAGCTTACGAAACATGGTGATTCCCCAAAATAAGGGGCCCCCAATATAGACCCCAAAATACTATAATCCTTATTATAGGGACCCCCAAAAGGTACCCCTAATTTTGGGAAACTCCCACATCACTTGCTCATGTCAGACCCCAGCCACACATTGGGCTCGAGGGTTTAGGGGCTTGGGTTTAGGAAGGTTTCCCCATCAAATTTTCCCAGACCGATGTAACCCCCATATAACCCTAGATAGCAGTTTCCATTTTGTTTTCCTTTATCCCAATATTACCCCAATGTTAGCCCAATATACAAAGATTTTCGAATGCATGATTTATTGGATTCTGGCCTTGACTTTTTGTCAGGATTACGGTGAACAATCCTTGCACACCCTGATAGGCATAACGACAATATTCACAATAAGAATGCCAGCAATAACGATAGCAGTACCAAGGTAACGATCATAACAGCATCACGAAGAAAAATGGTGGTAATGATAATGAGAATCACATGTCATGTTGCTTAGGGACCTTCAGCTATGGAATCATGCACGATTGAAATCAAGGGTCAGGTGCATGACTATCATCACAAGACTACATAGTAAGAAGTCCGGGCTTCCACTTCCTTGTAGGTGCAGCGCATGTTTGGTCCTATGACTTAGCGTTTAAGGAAAGGCGTGGCTGGCAACATCAACTTCCGATGACTGAGTGCTATGCATCAACAGTTTAGGGTGCAAGCTTGGGGGTCTGATCAGGGGCGTTCCACTGCTGGGGGGTCATCCTAGGAGCTCCCTGCACAAATTACCTCAGGGGACTACGTGGATGTGTGCAACGATCCTGGACGAACAAGTGACTAAGTGTCTTGAAAGAGGTTGAACGACAGCCGTGGAACAATCCTTCAGCTCAGTCAAATAGCAGTATGAAGATTAGATGGGGGAAGGCTGCTAGGCTGCGATAAAAAAAACCAGATGTCCCTTCTAATAAACCTTAGAGTGCATGCATGCAGGTTTGTTTGAACATGCCCACATGACTTGTCAACTGCTGGGCTTTCGATCAATGTCTCCTGCAAGCCACAAGTGCCACACCTATGCCATTTCAAGGTTCGTTGAAGGTTGATGACTGCATGCTACCTCCTCAACCCCAGAACGAGAACCCTCTTAATCCTAAACTCGTGTAAAGACCTGCGGATCTGTAATTCTCCCCAAGCAAGACTTACTAAGGGGTTAAGCGCTACAGAACTTCATCTTGTGCGCAGAACACAACTATGTGGGGACAGAGATGCTTCTTGTGGGCGTGGTGGCGGAGAACACATCTATCGCTGCAAAGGTGATGAGGCCGTGCTGAAAAGGTTATTTCTGTTCCGAGTTCAGAGTTGGTTGTTGGGTGCTTGTAGACAGGTTCTGGGATTCTTGAAAGGTTGTATGTTGTGCTGCTGACCTTTAGGGATCTTTTCTGGGCACATTACATTAAAGGCCCAGGCCACCTACAGTTTAGGCTTTAGGGTGTGAGGACCCTCTGAAATGATAATGCTTGCGTAAAGAGCCCGACAGCTTGTGGATTTGCTTTGCTTAGAGGTCTGCGCTTTGTCAACATGCAGACCCTCTGTGCAAGTTCAACTTGCAGGTTAACTTGCATGTAGGGCCACCCCTCATGACCAAATAGCTGAATTTAATTGGGCCTCGGAAAGCTCCTGCTCAAACAGGAATCCTCTACTGCGGTCGCCTGAACTATTACCAACGTAATGGTCCAGACTTACGGTATGGGATACCTCACATAGACCTCAACATGATGTTGGTGATTACTAGGCCTGGCTGTGCTTTAAACAGCTCCGGTCACAGTGGATTCCTTTTCACCCTCGCCCTGAAGCCTCAGACTCTGAGCCGCCAGTTGAATCAATCTACCTTGAACTGTTGAATCTAAATGGAGTGTATTTGGGGGCGTTCCAGTCCTAGACCGCAAATACTAGAATCCTAATTCAAGGGACCCACAACACGGAACCCCGAATCTTCGGCAGCCCGCGAACACCCAAACCAAAGCCTCTCTAAGAAGCACGAACGACCAGCCAGGAACATGAACATTCAGCTGAAGGCCGGGTTGCTGATTTGGGTGTGGAACGTGAGGGGTGCGGGCGGGTCTCCATTGTGAGGGGTTTCCGCAAGTAGGTTTTGGGGAGTATTTGGGCGGATGCATCATAGGGAACCGCAATTGTGGCTTAGGGTTCAGAACAAAGCGTATGGATGGGGTCTACAGGCGGGAACGTTGATGGGCTTTAGGCCTGTGCTCTTCTGCCTCTATCTCCAGGATGTCAAGAAGCTTGTCGAGACCGAGCTTGGCAAGGGCGAAGGTCCAGTGTCAGCTGAGACCCCGGAGCTTAGGCTATTGAATAGGCCTATTGCAAGGAGGGTTGTTGTCGCAAGTTACATTTGCTCGCATTATTTTTTGTGGAAGCGTTCGTTGTTTTTTTTGGAATTGTCAGTTAAAGAAAATGTTTGAGGTTACCGGGAGTTCCTTGTGAGCAGTCTCAAAACAAGGGTTCTATAGTCCCCAATACAGAGCAATATTATACTTCTTGTTTTGCGACAGTTTTGTGTAAGAAGAACTTGGTCTCAAATGGTATCACGGAATCGCATGGTACAAAAAAAAAACATTGTGCTAGTATCACCAGTCATCCTGCCGAGGCTGTAATCTCCTAAAGCCCTTAACCCCAAATCCTGACTGGATACTAGCTTCCATCTGTCTTCCAGACCCACCAGACCCTAAATCTGATAATACCTTGAACCCTAGGCCCTAAGTCCCCCAAACCCTAAGCCCTAAGCCTAAACTAAACCTTAAAAGCCTAAGCCCTTAAATACCAGATGCCCAGGTGGAGATCCCCTTCACCCCTGAGGCGAAGACGATCCTCGAGGCTTCTGTGACGGAGGCGGTGGCAGTGAGCTGGAGATAATATGAGCCATAGTCTTAGCTCCTTAAAGAGGATAATATTGGTTTAGGGTTTAGGGTCTAAACTCCTTGAAGGGGGTTATGTAGGGTTTACGGTTTAAACTCCTTGAATTGTAGGGTTTACGGTTTAGGTTTGAGGTCTACACTCCTTGAAGGGGGTTATGTAGGGTTTACTGTTTAGGTTTAGGATCTACACTCCTTAACGGGGCTTGACACACACACATATATATATATGTATATAGGGCATTATAGGGGAGTATTGTAGGGGTTATTGAGGGGGATACTAGGAGATGTGATTGTTAGAAATAACGTAGAGTTCTGCCAACGACGTTCCCGTTTGGCACAAGATTTTTGTGCTCACGCGTTGACGTAGTTTTCGTAGTGAAAAGACAGTGTCATAAGCCATGGTGGTCGGCCTGCGCCTTGGACTTTTAGTTTTCCCGGTCGTTTCAGGATGGTTTGCGTGGGGGAATGGTCGCACCGCCCTTCTTGGGTGGAGTGCGCAGAATAGTACCAACTTCAGCAACCCTCCTCTACCGGGACGCTCCGTCCAAGTCGTACCCCTCAGGGATACCCCCCGATCTCGGGGGCTCCCCAGAGGCCGGACCGGCCCCTCAGAAATCATCCTCTCATAGCACTACGGGCTCCTCCTGGAGTTGGTGGAAGAGTGCTCCCCCTCCCTCCCCCCCGAATGGGGTAGCTGACGGGGAACTCGATTGGGGCTGGTGGAGTATTTCTCTCCTAGTCGAGTGGGCCACCGGTCGGGTCTTCTCCACACGCCTCCAGGATGGCAAAGCCAGCACTGGCGGTGGGTGGGCCACCTACCTCGTTGACCGCACGGGTTTGTGGTGCTTTGGAAATTACTGGCCCGTTGTGGTCTGGTCCTTCCTCTCCTTCCTTGGGGTTGGTACTCTGATCGGCCTTGCTTGGGCGGTCAGGGTCCTCCGGCATTATCTCTGCTGCTGCTGTTGGCCGTCGGGCTGGTCCAGCCGAGCCACAGGCCGGTCCCGCCACCCCTGTTCCTGCGGCCGCCGCTGCCTTGCCTTCTGTCGAAGTTCACCGGGGCTATCTCGACCCGGAGTTCGCTGGACCTGATGCAGCGCGGGCGGCCGACACGGAATTCTTCCAAAGGAGGATAAGGGGAAGGGGCGCCGGACGTAAGCCCAACCCAACGACGTGCTCGTGAAAATGCCCGCTGGAGCAGCGCGCCTGCAGCTGGGAAGGAGGCTCCCGCATCGACCGAACGGGTCTGACGGTCCGCTACGCTCGGGTGTTGGGCGCCACGGATAGAAGAGTTAGAACGTAACCAATGCATCCACCTGTGCCGCTCTCAGGATTGTTCCAATCCCGCCCTGCTCCATTGCAAAGCTTACGCTGCCGCCGACTCGGAAGCACTAGTTGACCTCGGAGCTTATGGCCGTTTTGGCCCTTGGCGAGCAGGGGTTCTCCTGGGCCGTCTGGGCCGGCGGGTTCTCGGACTCCTTCGCCATGGAGTTCTCTGGTTTGGGCGCGGGCCAATGGCACGTCGGCCTAGTCGAGGCAGTGCCCCCCGCCAAATTCAGGAACGGAGTACTGAGGGCGCTTGACCCGGATTCTGAGTCCGAAGCTGAGGTCGTCGAGGACCCTTGCCAGGCTGTACAGGTAGGTCTTGAACTCCAGGGTGTTACAAAAGCTCTTGCAGTCGAAGACTGCAGCGACAGAGCTGCCTCTGAACCCACTAGATTGCTTGACCGGGATCAGGAGCTCTCCGACCTAGGGGGCAGCTCGGTTGCGAGGCTTTGTAATCACCACAGTCAGCTTTATATGCTTTCTGTCAATCAAGGAAGGAAGTGCAGCGTGCTTTCCTGCTATGGGGCAGTGCCTTATGCAGGAAACATCTTGCGGAGACCGCGAGAAGTTTAAGCCCCGCTAGCACTGGACCCAGGACCCCAAAGGCCTCTACTGATCTTAC
>CAJNIZ010000702.1:11210-26526 GCA_905231905.1 Symbiodinium pilosum | reverse complement strand
ACCCCCTTTTAAGGAGTTTAGACGGTGGCTTGTTGCCTGTGGCGGAGCACTGCTTTTCTCACGGCAACCGCAAAGCATGTAAGGCTTTCTCTGAACTATACTGGGCTGATGTTAAGGAACTCAATTTAAATCTAGGTAACTATATTGGGGAAACCACTACTCTATATATACATATACCCATTCTGGTAATTAAATTAACTTATAAGTTCCTTAACAGCAACCCAGTATAAGTCCCCCCTCCGCACCGCAAATGCAGAAATCCTTGCAGGGAGTTTCTGAAGTTCGCCTCTTACAATCCCCATATTCCTTTTGGGTCCCTGAAGCCTACTGATTTGAGAAACCCGTAAACCCTGCACCTTATCAACCACTTCATTCAACAAATGTCTCTTTAATCCTTTCTTAGGGACTTAGGGTATCCCTCAATTCAGAAACCCCGTCATCAACCCCAAACGCGAAACCGTTAAAGATTTAGACCGCGTCCTGGCGGAATGGATGTTGGCTCTCTGGCGCTGCGTCTTCAGCGGAGGTCGCAGCCTCAGTTTCCAGGGTTCTTAAGGCTTACAAAAAGGGGTTTAAGGAGAAAGGTCTACAGTTTAGGGTTTCGCCTGCCTGTAATTATGGGTGGTGTTGTCGGGAGATCCCTACCTTTTGGTCGGCTGCATGTTCGTGCTGCCTCACATGTTCCAAAACTGATGCGCTGAGAAACATTTCGGGTTTCCAAAACAGGTGGCACAAACCCTAAACCCCAAACCCTAAACCAGGACACTTGGCTGGATGTGGGCCGGGTGTTCATCTAGCGAAGCTGTATTTCGCAGTGACCCAGGTACAACCATCCTCCATGGCTGTTTCCCAAAACAGGGGGACCTTAATATAGACCCCAAAGTACCCCAGAGGGTCCATGTACCCAATAATTAGGTACTTGGGATTTGCGTAATAGGAATTATAGTACAGGTTTTGGGTAAGTATATGATTATTGGGTACTTGGACCCTTAGGGTACTGCAACCCTTCTTATTGGGACCCGCACAATGGCACCCCTAATTTGGGGAAACTCCCACGTATATATCTAACCAGCAGGCGTGGAAGTTCCTCTCAAGAGAGCTTGATCCAACTGCTCCCCTAAGGGTCCAGGGTTTGCGGTTCAGGGTTAAGTACCTCAAAACCATGTATAATCATATGAGCTACAATCTATTTTCCCCGTCGAATTATTGGACATGGGTTCCTTTGAAGGGACCATATTAGGGACTATACTAAACTACAACTACAAGAGGGACCCCTATGTCCACCCTTATCGAGGTCCCTCGGAAAGTCTAATATTGACAGGAGCTCATATACTTCCCCAACACCTTACTGTTACCAAAACCCCATGGACCAAATCATTGAACACGTAGACGCCTAGCTGGGCTGCTGTTCAAAAAAAACTTAAGTTAAGATATCGTTTTGTGGGTGTATAGTAACCCTGTTAAGCCCCGTTAGATTCAACTTGAGGCCTCAATATTGCTGTGTTCTTACGACGTATTTGCATTCCCTCAGAGGTCCCCTGTACCTCATAATTCAACACTTAGGATTTAGGTAATAGTAAATGTAGTATAGTTTTTCGAAAAACCTGAACTCTAAACCTTAAACCCCTAAGCCCCTAAGCCCCTAAACCCTGAACCGTGCACCTAGCACCCTTTGGGCTTCGTCTGATGTATCCAATGCATTCTCACCCGAGACGTCCAACAATTACAAGTAGCACGGCCAACCACACGTTGACCCCAACCACATACACCCAAGCCACAGCCTTTAACCCACCGGGGTTTAGAATTCTGGGTTTAGGGCATATGGCTATTTTTTTGGTGATTCTGGGTATTTGGGAGGCCTGGGAAGGCCACAGGAACGACACCACCTGGGGTCACCTTCCGGATGCAAGTAGCCCTACTAACATAGGTACTACTGACTTCAGCCCCCAACTCATTGGCGGATTGTCGGGAAAAAGGAAGCAATGTCCTTGATTCCTTGATATATTCTCTTATTCCCTACTAACCCCAGTAAGCGCCAGTAAGGCATGTTCTAGAAAGACGTGGAGCCTCAGCGTTAGACTTTCTAAAGAGGCGTGGTCTTATCATGGAGGTTGAATGCTTCTGATCCTTCTGAAAAAAGAACACTGACACAGGTTTCCCCGCTACTCCCTCTATACTACCCCCCCTACGTTCAACCTCAATTAACCTCAATTAGCCCAATTCCCCCTAAATAACCTCAATTTAGGGGGGCCTAGGGGGGTAGTATAGAGGGATTAGTAGGGGCAGCCATGAAGTCAAGGCAGAAAAACCTGGCAGTTAGCTCACTATTCTAAACTTGGCAACCATGAACCTAAACCCTTATGCACACTAAACCCTTATCAAGCCTCAATCCTTATAAACCCCAAACCCTCGTAAACCGTAAACCCTCTATCTGCTTAAGGTGGCCTTTGCTGAACAGCTATACCTGGACCTCAAAAGTATGTAAAACAATGGCCTTTATGGCTATTATTATGGGTTTAGGGCTATTATTTCACATGCTTTTGGGGTTTACGTAGCATCAAATAAAGGCCGATGAACACTTAGGGCATGCAGGGAAAGTGCCACAGCTTCGTGAAGTCTGAAGGGTTTGGGGTTTAGGGAGCTGGATGATCCACATGTATGATGTCTATGGACATATTCCCTGCAAATGCCGTACTATAGACGGAAATCTCAGCCCTCATCAAATGCTGAACGCTGATACTGTTGAGAGAAGAAATCCTGCACCACCTTTAGCACCCTACTCTGGGTGGGTGTTCCGGAACTGAAGCTAGGCTACCATAATAAGGAAACCATGCTGCCTACCATATTTACCCCTATTTTGGGTAACTTAATTTAGGTCCCTTATCAGAAACCCAGTAAAACCCTGGGGCCTGAAGTCCATCAAAACCGACCTTGGGCACTACAGTCTATAGATAATGCCTTGGGTAAATCCCCTAACCAGTGAAGTAGAGCTATCTTAAGGCCCTATTAACTCCATATTAAGGAGCTATTACCATAAGGAGGATGGGCTAGCTGAAGCCGTAAGGAAAGCCAACAAAAGCTTAAACCCTGAATAGTAGACTCCAGTTCACTTCTCATTTGACTCTCCATTATTGGGCGTACGATTCCTAAACGCTAAACCCCTAAACCTTAATCACTTAAACTAATCCCTAAGACCCTAAACCCGACTCCGTCCTGGAGCCTGGGGTAGCTCAGGAACCCACAAGTGGTGCAGCCCTAGAGCCCAAACCCCCAAACCCTCAAACCTAAACACTAAAGAACTTCTCCATCAACGATCCCTGTCTCCATTCCATTTTCCATTTTCTTTTGATTCCCCATTATTGGAGGGTTATCCCAATATAAACATGGGAAACCCTAAACTCTAAACCCTAGTCCACCTGGGGACTCAGCCATCCCAAAAAGGTGTCCCTCTTTGTCCCTTTTTTAGGGTGTAAGTCTAAGCTGCTGGAAGACTTGAGAAGCTCTTCAAATGCAGTCCTATGTGCGCTTTTCTCCAAATTAGGGAAAAATTGGGGTCCCAATAATAAGGATTATCGTATATTCGGGTCTATATCGGGGTGCCCCCATTTTGAGAAATTCCCATATGTTCTTAGGGTTTAGCGTTTAGGATTTAGGGTTGTGGTCCCACTGCACTGAGTTAAATGAACCCATCTGATTCTTGCACAGCTGTAAAAACTGGCACAACACGCAACAACCGTCGCTCAACTGCAAGCTTCATCAGCCTGCAAGCAGCATGTAAACACCGTGCGAGCACCGCACCCGGTCCTTTTGGTTGCGTGGGTGGGGTCCAGCAACCGGAGCCGAACATTGGGCAGCTTCTCCGCGAACATTTGCAAGCCGCTCTGCTGTGTGTAGCAGGCATCACCATCCACGACTTCAATGCATTCACGAACATTAACATGCTGAAGCAAATCCTGATCTGGCTGTTGCAGCCGTGCGACATTGCGATGTCCTCAGCGGTTCTGAAACAAAATAATCGCACAATCTGAGAAACGATTCCAGTCACAATCTTTGGTTTTGTTATCTTCTAGCGAGGGGTAGGGTGTAAGGGTCTAGGTGCAAGTAGGGTTCTTCATTGAGAGGCTGCCCCCAAAGCCAAAGCTCTTCCCAAAACACGAAGCCCTGAGATCTTAGCCCTATGCCCCAAACCCTTAAAGCTGAATCCCAGAATCCTGTACGCTGAACCACAAACACCCTTATATAGCCCGAGTCTATACCTGGACCTCCAGACTAGATAAAACGATGGCTCAGAAACCGTTCAAGAAAACAGCGGCTATAATCTAGACCCCTGATTAATAAGCCCCCTCCTTTTCAGTGCGTAATTTTAAGGATTCCTAGGATAATCCCCGTTAAGGAAACCCTAAACCAAAAACCACGGGTCTGGGTTATTCTGTCATTTTCGAGGGTTACAAGGAACCTTGAGCTCTTAAACCCTAAAGCCTTAACCCAAAACCTTTAACCCTACATCCTTACCCTAGATCTTTAACCCTAAACCATTAAACCTCAAGCCTAGAATCCTGAATGCTGAACCCTAAGCTGTTAACCCTAAACCTTAATCCTAAACTCTTAACCCTAAACCCTACACCCCTAAACCCTAAACCCCTAAACCCTAAACCTTAAACCGCACTCCAAACCTCGGGACCCCCACCGTTGCGGTGGACGTCGCCTTCTCCTGGCCGTCAACGTAGCCTCGGTTTATTGGGTTGCTGTTACGGAACCTAGTTTAAATTATTATATTGGGGAAGCCATATTCATTACTATGTTACTATGTATAACCTTTATGGTAACTTAATTAATTAATATACATACCCATTATGGTAACTTAATTAATTACTATATATACCCATGATGGTAACTTAATTGAAGTTCCTTAACAGCGACTTAGTTTATGGGGAGCAGACGAAAAGTCGTAATCCCCTCCCCTAGTAATTGCAGTTTAGGGTTTAGGATACACGGTTTAGGATTCAAATGGAGAATCAGACGGAAAGCAAAATAGGAACGAAATGGAAAGTAAGGTTATAAGCTGCGCCCTAAAACCGTTGAACCTTCAACCTCAAACCCCCGAATCTGGAGCCCTAAACCCCCCAAACCCTAAAACCCTAAACCCTATTGTCCCCCTTCAGTAGATAGAATATGGGGGGGATGTTTATTACAATATACCGGAAGCCATATTCTATCTACCAGGACCTTCCTAGTACCCTTAATTGGGGATATATGGTTATAATAGTGGGTACTTAGGCCCTAATAGAGGGTAGGAGGAGGGTCTAGGTACTTAAGGGGGAACATAGACCATTTACGTCTGAGTTCCAACAGCCCATTTGGGCCCCCAGCTTTGCTTTTCGCTCGGCACGAAGGGCTGTGAGGGTTCCTGCTATCATGGTGAGTCGCAAACCCTGCGGTTTAGGGTTTAAGGGTTTAGGGTTTTGGGTTTTGGGTTTAAGGTTTAGGGTTTAAGGGTTAAGGGTTTAGGGATCTCGAAGAAATACCTGGACCCCAAAAGTAGGTAAAATGATAGCCCAAAACCCCTAAATATAGCCCAACAAGCCATTATTCTACATACTTTTGGGGTTCAGGTAGGTGTTACCTAAGGGGCCCTGTGTAATTGTTTTTGGGGTCTGTTTTGGTTCTCTGGTAGAGGGATCATAATGTACTATCCAGGAAGGAAGATCTGAATAGCTTTGGTATGGGGTTGGCAGGGGCCCATAGATTCCTTTACAGTGGTTTGGAGCTATGACAATGTTCGGGTTTTAGGGTTCAGGGCTTATGGTTTCTGACAATGCGAAAGCTCGCGGGCAATTACTGAGATTGCAACAAAGAGTGCAGTTGTAGGAATGCCTGTCGAGGAGTAAGCAGACTTCTTCTGAAAACCTCCTTGAACTGTGCTTGTACATCGAATGTAGAGCCTACTGTGGAGAATACATTTGCTACGAAGCTGACAATGCCGCAGATTGCGTTTTCTGCGTCTGGTCAAAAACATAGATGCTCCTAAGCCCTAAACGTTGACCACATACCGAAAAACCCTGAACCCAAAACACAAAACCCAAACCGCCGAACCCCGGTCCCTAAAACACGGCTCAAAACCCTAGTCCAAATCTTAAACCAAGAAGCCTGCATCAACAACTCAAACTCCTGAACCAGCAACCCCAAACCCGAAGCGCCATCAAAAATCCCAGATCCTTTACCTTACTGGGGGTTAGCAGGAAATAAGGGAATATATCATGGAGACCATATAGAGGGATTATGTTTCCTTATTCCCTGCCAACCACCAAAACTAAACCCTAAACCCTGAACCCTAAACCCTCAACCCTGAACCCTAAACCCTGAACCCTAAACCCCAAATCTACGTGTCCTCCCCGGTCGCAGTCGACTCCCTAGTGGACTCCACAGGCCTTTGAGCAGGATGCTCTAGGTGATCCACCCCACCCCCTTTGGGTTTTGGGTTTTGGGTTTAGGGTTCAGGGTTTAGGGTCTCTATTCCCCAAGAACCAGGCCAAAAAGTTCAAACTTTATTATAGAGACCAAGGAAGGAAGCCCAACAAGTTTAAAGTTCTTCTATGGGCTAAGTAAGAGGTTTTTCGTCTATAGGATTTAGGATTCAAAGGTTGGGGCTTAGGGTTCAGGATTTTGGTTTTAGAGTAAGACAAAGGGAATTGGGCTATACTTTATACCCCAACCCTAAATGGAAACTCGGCTGGGGCGTGGACCCAGTGGAACTTGCGGATCGCTCCTTGATCCTCGGCAACCATGGGGTTTGTGCCGGGGAGAGGGAGGGACGGAGGGACCCTTCCCCAAACCAAAATGGATCCCCATGTAGCCACCTTTGAAAAGGACCCTATGTTTGGAGGGTAAATTGAACGCCCTTTGTGCTTGTCAGTTCGTAGGTATCGTTTCAGGACTTAAGGGCTCGGGTTTGAGGGTTTAGGACTTTTAGGCTCCGGTTTAAAATGCGCCTTCAGAAAAATCGTTAGAACCTACTCTGCCAACCTAGACTTTCGTTCCACCAGGCCCATAATTCAAACCTCCGCCTCTGCAAAACGTTGGGAGGACCACAGAGAGGACTTCGTAAGTCTTAGCCAGTATGGCTATAACTCCTACCCTAAGCCACGCAAGAAGGCTAGTGATCTTCCAGATTGACCTACCAGCTATGCCCATCTAAACCTCCCGGTAGCTCCCCCCAGACTAGCAGATATAGCCCCCGGTTGAGAAAAAGGCAATCCTCACTTCAGGTTCCATGTTTCTCTTGGGGAGCGCTTTTGAAGGATCGCAGGTGTTTGTAAATGAGCCCACACGTCGCTAGACTCTGATTGTCCTTTCATATGAACTATAGTGTAAACTCCTAGTATTCCCCCCTAATAATAAGCCCTATACTACTCCCCTATATAATCCCCTACATAACCCCCTTCAAGCAGTTTACACTCTAGCTCATATGGCTATCCAAGACCCGAAACCCTAAACCGCAAGGAAGCGCTCCGAACACACAAGGCCCTGGCGCCAGACGGCTGGTCGGAGGTTGCTCGACTGGCTCCTGCAGATCCGCCTTGGACGGGAGCAAAACCCCTAAATACAGCCCAAAAAACCATTATTCTACATACTTTTGGGGTTCAGGTATATTAAAAATACACGTCCCTAAACCCTAAACCTTGGGTACTGCCCCCCCTCAGTAACAGTTGGATAAGAATTATAATATACTTATATAGCCCTTAGTAGGACCCCTAATATAGACTGTTACTGGGTGGGGGCAGTACCCAACCTAAACCCTAAACCCTGGGTTAAGCATCTCACAGGACTTTGGATTTGCAGTTTGAGGTTTAAGGCTTTGGCACCTGGGGGCTCAGCCCTGGCATAATACTTTGCGATCAGCTTGGTGGTGGATTAGGGCTTAGGGTTCAAGGGCCAGGGTTTAAGGTCTACCTGAGCCCCCAGAAATATGTAGAATTATGGCCTTCTTGGGCTATATTCATAGGTTTCGGGCTATTATTTACCTACCCTAGAAGCCCAGTTACCTATATCTTGGGTTCCTGTCCTAAAGTCCCATATAAACTTGTTCCATCTACAGCGCAAGGACCTGCTATATGGGTACCTGGGCTTCTAGGGCTACTTTTGGGGTCCAGGTAGGGATGAGTCTGGTCCTTTGAGTCATTTGGGTGCAGTGGCATGGCGGCCTTCGGCTGCCCCACTATCAAAAGAGCTGAAACCAGCTATGCTTAGGGTTGGGGCTTAGGGTTTAGGGTTTAGGGCTATAGAACTACCTTTGAAGATTTCGGCCCTTATCACCGGCTGTTCCATGTCATTTTCAAAAAAACTGTGGAAACCGGGAATTGAGCGCCACTTTGGGACCGTTTTCGACATGGACCACCATTTGGGGTAAAGTCGTAGGAATTTGCCCAATTCTGATGATGGTTTTACGAAATCAAGATTAGGGTTTAGATTGGGCTTTTAGCCCTACGTAGAAGGGAGGCAACCTACAGAAGTCCAGTTGGGAGGATTATAAGCGGGGTTAGAAGCCCTGCTGTAACTAGTTACACCACGGTCATCTCGATACGTATAGGTCCAGACTGTTGCTCTTGATCCTTGGAGAGGGTGGGGATGGGGGGTGTTGTGGGGTGAGGGGGTCGGGGGACAGTTACGTGCACAAGCCTAAACCCTAAACCCTGAACCCTAAAATTCAAGCGCGTGAAGCACTTGCGAACTTAGCAGGTTACCTCATCACGGAGCAAAGCGTTAGCGCCCGGCTCTGCATCTTATTCCCTACCCATAACCTGCCCAAGTACCTGCAGTTGTTCAGGGTTTAGGGGCTTAGGGTTTAGGGACTGTTTCGTAGTCAGTGACTCTGAAATTTGTAGGTATAACCCGTAGAACTGTAGGTATATGGGGTTGCAGGTAAAAAGCCTAAACCCTGAACCCCTAACCTGGAAGTCTAAACACGAAGCCATGCCACCTTTTGCGGACCTGCAGACGGCTTCATAGGCACCTCGTCCCTGACATCTGTGAAGTTTGATTTGGAGTTTAGGGTTTAGGGGGGTTTAAGGTCTGTAGGGTTGGGGTTTAGGGTCGTGGTTTGGGGTTTAGACTTTAAAGCTTTGTGCTGATCATCGGGGAGTTTGGGGGAAATGCCGCACACTACCCCATCCAATATCCAGCACAATCATAGTGCATGCATTAGCTATCCCACTCCCGTGAAGCACCAGTAAGCCGGTTCAGCAGGATTTTTCTTGTGCTTCAGGGCTTCGACTACGAAGGGTTGGGTTCACGATCATTGATGAATTGACTGTAGTCAATTGCAACTGTTCCGAGTTACAAGCACCTAGCGGACCCAAGTACACATATAATGAGGCTTTAGGGCCCAAATCTCATTCAGATCATAGTATTTGGGGCCTATGTAAGACCCTAGATCCCAAACCCTAAACCGTAAACCACTTTGTGGGTAGCCCTAAACCCGAAGCCCCATTTGTGAACCTGGACCCTTAGGGGTAGCGGATGGTATGGGCTTGGTTTAGGCTTGTAGGTGTAGAGTGTAGAGGTTTGCATTGCAGGCATTCGCGTGCTGATGCAAACTCTAACATGTTATCCAGAACTCGCCTGAAACAAAACGATTTGGGTGTGACGGATAAAGGGTTGAGCGCTTAAGAGTGATGTAGCGGCATAGATAAGATGTCGTTTTACTTTAGCACCTGCTGGGTGCACCTAGACCTCTTTCACCGCCCCGTTTTTTTGGGGTGCCGAATTTTGTATATACAGGGTACTAGACATAAAGCTAGATATCCTAAGCAGAAGGGTAGGCTAGAGGGGTCTAGGTAATGTCACAAGCTCTTGTGGCATGTGATGGTACTTATTTGGGCCCCAGCGTAATTGTATGGAAGCTCTTTGACCCCTAAGTATGTAGGGTTTAGGGTCTAGGTTTCTGTAGGGGTTTAGGATACCACAATGCCTTACGTGGATCCTTTTGGCTGCTCATTGTGGAATCTGCGTTCGGCATCTCAAGCTGTCCTGGTTAGTCATTCTACAAAGCAACGTTGCCACATTAAGCCTACTGCTATGTTTGTGGAATCACCATGAATCCCCCTCCCGAATATGAAGCCTCCACCCCCTAATATCAACTACTCCCCATTGTGGTATATTCTAATATATTGGGAGTATTTAACATTAGGGGGCGGGGGGTGGGGTGGTGGGGTGACGGGGGGTAATATTAGGGGGATCACATAAGGCTGACCTGAAGGATCGCCGGCCCCATCAGAACATGATAGAACTCCCTCCAACTGACGTCAGGCAATCCTTCAGCCCCTGACGATCCATGTTTCTTAGTCGCTGCTAGTGTGCTGTGGACAGCCTCCAAGCCCTAAAATCCTAACCCTAAACCCCAAACCCCTAAACCCTGAACCCCTAAACCCTAAACCCCTAACCCCTAAACCCTAAACCCCTGAACCCTGCACCCCTACACCCTAAATCCTAAACCCTCTTAGCCCTCTTAGGGGAAGGGGGGTTCGTGCATGTTGAGTAGATCCCACGGCTTGGCGAAAGAGTCCAAAACCTCGGGTTTAGGGCGTAGAGCTTTTCTTTGTGCTTATCGGACCAGGGTTTAGGGCCTATAGGGCTTAGGGTTTGGGGCTCAGAGCTTCGGGTTTAAGGTTTAGAGATTAGGGCTTAGAGTTTAGGGTTTAGGGCCTAGGGCGTCTACCTGCGCAGGGCTGAGTATCCATGCGCCGATGGCGTCACCCCACTTTCAGGGCTCTGTGGGTGGCAGCACATTCTGCGCCCAGCGATTTTCGTGGATGTTGCCCAAAAAGCCATCAAAGCTGGGCTTTCTTCAAAACCCCCACCTGCCGTGAGACATCACAGGCTACCACTCAAATTCCTTCCTGTTAGGGCGTAAGGCTACACCCTCAATTCCCACCTCCCAAAGATCCTCTTCCTGCTTTTGATCTCAAGTAAACATCATGGCGGGCCCACTGCAGGCAGGGTTTCCAGGGTAACCCCAAACGGCGAACGCCCCCAAGCCACTTGGACTATGGCCGAAACTAAACTCCTAGTATACCCCTAATTGGGGCCCTAATCTTTATGATACTCCCCTATATAAGCCTCTTCAAGGAGTTTACACTACAGCCATTTAGGAAGAAGACGACTCAATGCTTAGTGAACAAAGTCAAGCCCAAAGCAGCATGCCCAACACCACTAGACACATTAAACCAAAGTATAAAGTGTCTAAGCCCAAGACCCAAACTTGCTGGACTCTGAACCCCGAAGCATTAGAGCCTAACGCCACACATTCCAAACCCAAAGCTCTGCAAACCCTGTGCCCCCAGGCCTAGGGAGCCCTAAACACTAGAGATTCAACTTACTCGTGAGCCGTGGGGAACCAAGGAAGTTGCAGCTCCAAGGTAGTCCCCGTCTACCCCGCTACGTTGCCTGAGCCCTGAAATAACGGCTTTGGCCTCGATACATGATCTCAAGGGACCCTAATGGCAACCTCGAACAGGGAACCCCAAGAGTATAGTAGCAATATAATACTTTATGAGGACCCTGGTAGGTGTATTCCTGTTATATTCCTTCTATATTCTTGGGGTTCCCTGCTTGGGGTTCCATTAGAACCCGTTTATGATCATTGCGTCTACCCCAGACCGAAAACCGCTAAGCACCAGAAACTGAATGCCTTTTCGTTAGGTTTGGCTAGGCCTTGGTGTAAGGCCCACCCGATTGTGTAGGCCTCAGTTGGCTTACTAAGCTGTAAGTTTTAGGGTTTCGGCCACAACCCTCCTAGAACCCTAAAATTGGGACATCTGGCCCCTAGTAGTGGGTACTTGGGCCTACGTAGAGGGTACTCGGAGGGTCTAGAGGTTCAGGGTTTTTACAGCCTGCTTAGTACACCTACTTTCCCCAACATATTGACATGGGAATCCCAACAGCAGCCTTTTTAGGGCCTCGCTGTTATTACATGTTCGTCTGGGAGAGGTCAAAAGAATGAAGACATGCATGGCTGAGCCTTTTCTGAGGGCATTCTCATGTTCAGACATTATTTGCGATTGTTTGCGGATGACATGGTGGCTTTAGAAGCGGGCAATGTATATGAGTGGACGATGGGGTGACTTGATATGATAGTTTCCATGAATACTGGAGGGGGGGGCGGCTAAATACGATAATCCATATTCTCGGGGTCTCCAAACAAATACCCTGATTTTGGGAATCCACCCCCGTATAGGGGCAGCGTATACGTCTTCACTCCACCACCCCAGCCTGCCCCAAGCCTAGACCCAAAACCCTAAATATCTTAAGGCACCCATCCACGGGTTCCGGGCCTAAAATCTTAAGGATGTAGGGGGGTTAAGGGTTCTTAGCGTTGAGGTAAAGGTCTCAAGGGTAAGGGGTGGATTTAGAGGGTTGCTGCGTTCAGGCCTTAGGGGGTAAGAGGGTCAGTGGGGAGTTAAGGGCTTGACATGACCAACGTTTTCCCAATCAAGTTCGCAAACAGGATGGCTTTTCCCTAGCTTTTCCCTACATACTAAAAGTCCCTTAAAAGGAATGTGGGCTTTTCATTTCATTTACCATGTTCTTGTCCATTGGGTGCTCCATTATTGGGGTTGTATCTCGATGATTATGGAGCTTGAATTACCTCAAGCCCTGAATACCTTGAGCTAAACTTCAGCGAGCTGAGCTTCAAGTATCCAACAATTCGCTGCTCAGGCTTTGCGCAGCACCGATTGCCCTGAACCCTGAACCTAAAATATATATACCGTACACAATGTGGACTTGTCCCAAAGATGTCCATACTTACGCGGTCTCGGCAAACATAGGCAGCTTTGCATAAAGTTGAAGGGGCAGAGTGGCTTGAAGATCTCCAAGCCTGCACAAATTACTTAAAACCTGGAAGCCTGCGACTCCCACACCTAAGCGTGCGGCTGACTTGAGTTCGCGAAGGTGGAGACACTGACCTGAAAGAGAGCTTGGGGGAAGATTACGAGTTTAGGGCTGCACGGGAGCAGGCATGTTAGTGCTGGCTGTCTAAGCGAATTCAGGCGAAACATCTGCTGAAAAGTTTAGGCTGGCTTAATGAGGCCGCTGATGCAATAATGTAGGGGTCTAAATAGCAAAATGAAGTTTTGGGGCAAGTTATACTACAGGTACATAGGGATTATGAGGTAGTGAGGTATATACCAGACATGGAAAATATTCAGGCTTGTACATTGCAGGCACTCAAGACACTACAATCCCAGTTTCTATGTCAGTTTCCATGTTCTTTTCCATCTTGTATCCCCACTAGACCCTTATGGCTCATAATACCTAAACCCTTACAACCCTAAACCCTCAACCCACTTATAATCGTCCTATTATTCGGGCTTCTGCAGCGTCGAATGACCAAGCTCAAAGGCTTCAGGGGGGATCCTTTAGGGTTCAGGGTTCAGGGTCACCCACTACCTAGTGCAACTCATATGTTAGAATCCTTATAACCCTACTTACGCCCTAAGTGACCCTAGACCTAGACTTTTTTACTCTTGTACCTAGGTAGCGCCAATAAATCCCCCGGCAACAATTGGAACCCCTACTCTGTAGAAGCCTGGCGCTTCCCCTTCGGTTACAACATTATGCATTAGAGAGACCCCAAGATCCAGGGGGGAATATAGAACCTAAACATGAGAACCCAAGCTGTGCTGTTAACCTCGAACCTTACGCTCAAACCCCCGCAAAACTCTACACTTTGAACTCTCAAGTCTTAAGACTAAACTACTTGGGGGCGTACGGTTTACGATTGAAGGCTTTGAATGCTTAAGTGCCCAAGAGCTGCGGGCCCGTTGGCCTGTTTATTCCTCCCTTGCTGCACCCCTGGTCTGCAAGACTCTCTATATCTTCCAACAGTCTTAACGTGTGATCTCCTTCACTCTCCCTCAAATGAGAAGCCCCTGACCCCTTAATAGTGAGTGCTTCCTATGTACCATGATATGCCATATTTGGAAGTGTTAAGAGAGGAGGGGGCAGAATGTTAGCCCTAAATCCTACAGCCTAACTCACATGGTAGTTTCCATGTGCTTCTCCATTCCCCTTCATATTCATAACCCTGTTTTTGGGGTTGCATTAAGACATGTCTCTGGAAAACACTAAACCCTAAACCCTTAAAGCCCTAATCCTGAATCTACAGGATGAGAAGACTAGAGGGTTCTTGGAAAGAGTCATCCTCGTTGGACTGAAGGGTGGATAAGGCATGCTGGACTAAGCGCTAAAGCCCTGAACTCTACACCCTATAAAAACCCTGAAGCCCTACACACTTAACCAAAAAAACTGAATCCTAAACCTAAAACGCTAAATCCGAAACCGTGTATCCTCAGTACAAACACCTCAAGGAAATGTCATTCTCGCACACACTTGATGATACTCTCTTTTAATTCCCTCCCCCGAAAAAGATGACTCTATGACTATCATAAGACCTTTATACTTATGGTCCTTGTAATCGAGGTTTGGGCTACCCGAAGCCGCTGCTTGTCAAAAACATGTACCAGATCTCACTGGACCTGGGGTATGCGGGCATCAGGGTTTGGGGTTATAGTCCCCTTAAGTAGACAGACTGCATGAGAAACCCTATTGGGTTAAGGGTTCATGTTTAGGGTGCCGGGTCTGTTTAACATGAATATGAAAGAATCTATTCTTATGGATACTGTGGATACCATATAATTGTAACAGCCGAAAAGGATATTTCAAAATGCGGAAGGCAACAGCTTATTCAAGCTTGTACCCCCCAACTTTGCCCTACACCTCAATTTCAGCCCGCAGTCCGCAGACCCTAAACGCTAAACCCCAAAACACTAAATCAGAAGTCCTGTATAGTCCCCCTTAAGCAGATAGAATATGGCTTTGGGTATGTAATAGTAAGATCCCCATATACCCCATATTCTATCTACTTAAGGGGGACTGCATCCTAAGCCCGACAACCCTCAATCCTACGTTACACCCGGAGCGGCGCCACCTCTCAAAAGGCATTGCGCCCCGGCCATGCCTCATAGCACGAAATCTGGGATCGAAATAGCCCGATGTAGGTAATATTTACAGACCTTAAGGGCCCAATGTTGGTATTATTTCTATACTTGGACTCCAAGGAGCACCCACCAAGCCTTTTCTTAGTGTAGGCGAAGCTTATCCGCCGGAAGAGATGGGGCTTCCAAAAAAAGGAGTCAGATACGCTGGGAACGTAGGCAACAATTTGGGATAGCGAAGGGACCATGAGAGGGCTCCTTAAAAAAACCTGAGACTTCCTTCCCCCTTAATCTCAGATAGATTACCCGAAGGGTCCAAGTAC
>CAJNIZ010000701.1:17503-30507 GCA_905231905.1 Symbiodinium pilosum | reverse complement strand
AGGGTGGGGGGTCCTCCTAAGTGCTATCTATCATGGTAATTGGTTAGGTTGGGCCCCCATCCAGTAATACTTGTATATTAAGACTATGAGTATAAGGATCTCCAGTATTCCTTGTGGTCACTCTTAGTGGGTGGGGCCCAACTGAATCCTAAACCCTACACCCTTTTTTAACCAGGACCCTCTTAGGTGCTTGCAGCTATCCAAAACGTTTTACTAAGACTAAGACCTAAAGACCTTTTGGAATTCAGACTTTGCTCCAGGGTAAGCCTCAACCCTACACCCCAAACCTACATCATAGCATCACGGATTTGAACCATAAACCCAACACTCTGGTGCTGGAATGGGTTAAGAGGGACATCCTAAGAGAGTATATGGGGACTTTTGAAAAACAACCCCTACTAAAGAATCCCAAACAAGAACCTCATAATCGACTTAGCCAGTTCAAATTTTTCCTAGAAGCCACTCGGCCAGACAAGGACTGCCAAGACTATGGTCCCTTCAACGCGGTTATCGTGGTGATGCAGGGTTTGAGATTTAAGGAATAATTGCCAATATTATGGCCACATTCAGGGTTTCTAGGAGAAGTGAGCACTTTCTTGCGGGGTGCAACTGCATTTCTCAAGATGGGTATCCTTTTTCTCTACACCAAAAATAATGTCCCCCAGGTGGCGATTTAGTTGCAAACGTTAAAGGAAGGAGCTTGAAGAATTACGAATACTACGGTGAATACTAAAAATCCTGCATGACCCTAAGTAGCTTATACCTCCGGAATAACGGTACTATAGTATACTAAGGTCATCCAGGATTTTTAATATCAACAGTATTATTCCCTGACAATGCTTCGAGGTGTTGATTAGCCCCTACATGGTGTATTGTAAGGCCCGGAATAACTACCAATATTATCGTGAAGTCTATTGGAGGTAACGTCTGCTATAACCCGACAAGAAACCTAGACCACAATATGTAATTCAAACCCCATCTAAACCGAGCTTCCGTTTCATGTTTCACCTTCTTGTCCAATTGATTCTGCATGATACTCCACACCCTTTACCACCGTTAGCAAAGCCTACAGTCAGAGAGTCGAGAAGCAAAGGTGCTATGTTAATTGCTCCCCCTGCAACAGTATGTCCTTCCCATGCACTGACAAGGGCCGGGCATCCATGTATGCCGAGCTCTCGCAAAACCCTACATTAACCTTACACCCGGTCCTTCCTTACTGGGCTTCCTGGGATACGATGTAAGTTTAAGACTTCTATAGTCCTATTAGGATTCAGTCCACAGAAAACTACAAACAGTTCTCAAAATTGACCCGGTAAAGCCGAACTTCCCCCACCTCCATCCCACCACTTGGGACCGCCCCTTTGTACACTCGCGGGGGATCTGCTTCCATCTCATCCCGATCACCTGACGCCTGCTACCCACATGCTTTGCCCCTTCCGAGAAAGGAGTATGAACAGGTAATCTAGGGGCCAAAATGGTTTTTGTGCATACTGTGCTATACTCTGTGGAAAGGAGGAAGAGTTTTCCTAGTTAGTCAGGCTGTGGACGGATGATGGTCGTAGTCTCCCCCACTCTGGGCAGTCGCCCCAATCCAGGTTTGAGCTTCGCTTCAGCTAGACAACCCAAATTGGACCCAGACCCCAAAATTAGATCTCGTAGGACAATATGGGGAATCATGTAGGGATGATACAGGTGTATTATGTGCTTATATGAACCATAATCTAAACTCCTAGTATCCCCCTTAATAACTCCTGTTATATACCCCTCTATAATCTCCTATATATCCCCAATTTAAGGAGTTTGGACTGTAGCTCATATAGAGGATAATCGAATCTAAATTTCAGTTCCCTCGCGGGGTCTGGGGAGACGTCCGTAATCATCTCGTCCCACTCCCTGTGAGGCGATGAGCACGGACCATTGTGGTCTTTACCCATTGGTGTAATATTAGGATTATATTGGGGTTATATAGGGATAATGGAAAAGAAAATGAAAACTACTAAGTTTAGGATATATATTGGGGTTTAGAGTTTCTATTGTGTGCATAGTCTCACACTTCTAGACGAACCCTGTTTGGAACGATCGCGTGCAGTAGGGCTTTGGGTACATTAATTATGCTAGAATTGTTTACGGGTTGCTAAGAAATAGTATCGGCATTTGTAAAGGCAGCTTTGTCTTCCGAGATGAAGGATGGAACTCCTTGACTCTTTCTGAGGGCTCTGGAAAACCTAGTTACCTGGCAAGTGGCAGTATATCGTAGGTTGTCAAAATCATTGTCCCATTTTAGGCCCCTGGTATACCAACGGCCCCTGAGTGCCCAAAACGGACCATAGTTTTGACAATGCCATCCCACCCCCCCTCTCACAAAAAAAGCAAACACTTCTTCAGGAGCAAGCAAGCAAGCAGTAACGAAAACCCTCGACCCCCTGAGTCAGCTAAAGCCTCAACTAGCTTGAGACAGCTTACGCATTGGGTGTTCTTGCTTCTGAGCCGCCTTTGAAGCATCTAGCCGTTTGTTCTTCACTTGCAGTGGACGGGCGAAATCGTTTGAAGGTGTTGAAGCTGTAGGCTTTACCCATAGTTTTTGGAATATCTCCACACCATGAAACCCTGAATTTGAGCCTGCGGGCCGTTTAAGGCCCCTCAGGGTTTAGGGTCTCAGGGTCTCAGGGTGTAGGGCTTTATGGTTTTAGGGTTCTACTGTTTAGGATTCCAGCAGCTTTGAATGACCTATAAGCTGTCATAAAGGGAGGGAAGAATGGCCCCAAGCCTGAGCTGTGGCTAAGAACCCAGATCTCAAGGACATCCCAGAGCACCGTACCGTAAACCCTATAGGGTTTAGGATTTAGGGTTTAGGATTTAGGGTTTAAGGTTTAGGGCCCAAACCCTCCTGTAGCAGTAGTGATCACCTTAACAGTCTTAAGGTTGCCCTAAGCACGAAGCACCACACCCTAAACCCACAGGCTAGGGAAAACATGCGTGGGACCATGATGAAATAAGAATGTCCCGAAACGCCCTACCTGAACCCTATGTACCCTGAGTATGGACTAGTGTACAATATACATCAACATGAACCATTTGGGGCTTTCCCAAATTAGGGTTACCATTTTGGAGGTCCCCATAATAGCAATACAGTTGTTTGGGGCCTATATTAGGGTCCCCTTATTCTGGGACAGTACCATTTAGACTTGCAAGAACAAATGGCTAGAAGCGTCTACGCTACAGCCGTGGCGGCATCACCGCGAGGTGCCAATTCCTAGGCCAGCTACTTGCCACTCACACGGCTTTAGGGGTTTTAGGGTTAGGAGTTTTAGGGTTTAGGGGTTTGAGGGTTTAGGGGTTTGGGTTTTTAGGGCTTAGGGTTGAGGGGGTTCAGGCTTTAGGGGTTTTAGGGCTTAGGGTTTAGGAGTTTGAGGGTTTAGAGGTTTGGCGTTTCAGGCTTTAGGGTTAAGGGGGTTTAGGGTTTGGGATGTAGGGGTTTTAGGATTTAAGATTTGGGGGGTTTTAGGGGTTTTAGGTTTGGGGCTTTAGGGTTAAGAGGGCTTTTGGTTTAGGTTTTAAGGGTTTTAGGGTTTTAGGGTTTCAGGGTTGACGGCTTCCCTTGGTGTACCTAGGGTTACAAGGATCTAATAAGGACATTCGTGTTGATTATATGAGCGTTCGCCGAAACTTCTTGCATAATCCGATGCCATGGACAATTTGGGGGGTCCTATCGCTTTTGGGGGCTTCTGGCGTAGGATACAGGAAAGGTATCGCTTTTGGGGGGTTCAAACACAATCATGGTTGCGTCTTAGATTGAGGGGTATTGCTTTTGGGGGGTCCTATCGGTTTTGAGCTTTTTGCGCGATTCCTACATATCACAGCATTCCTTCTCTTCGTGGCTAATACGCGATTTTTGACCATTGCTCATATAAGGCTATATAGGGATGTGGTGAGGATGTTATAGGGATATATCAACAGTATGTAGGGTTCAGGGTTTCCAAAACTTAGCGGTTCCTTTTCGGGGTTCCTACAAGAAGGACTGTAGCAGTTTTGGGATACAAAAGGAAGAACCTAACTTCTGGAAACTCCCGCCATACTCATTCCCATGTCTCCCCTGCAACTCCCTGTGAAGCCTCCTTTCTGAGAGGGAAAACGCCTGCCTCACTGCCGGTACCGTAATTTGGGGTGACTGTTCCGCATGATTAAGATGCAGTATCCCTTTATTTCACGTACTTGGACTTTCCCAGGTAGGCTTTAGTGCTTTGAGGCTCAGCGCACCCAGAACAAACATGACTCTAACCATGCACCATGAAGACTACGCCCGTTAAAGCATCTAACACAGTGAATGTGTCATTGCGACTGTGCAGGAACGTAACTCTACGCTTTGGAAAAACCATCGGGACGCCAACAATCTGAGATTGTCACAGGCATGAGAAGGTTGTTTTTGATCACATGTCGTCCCATCCATGGGTTATGCACATTGAGGTCCTGTTGTAGGTACCATACGTGTTGGCGGGCGCTAAGAATCCACAAGCGACCTACCACACCAATACGCTCGCAATAGATCCCACAAGAAGGGTATCATGGAATCTGGGCCAGCAATCCCTGCCCCGGCGACCCACGATATCTCATGCTCCTCTGCCCTCACGAAATACCTACCCACACACCCAGTTCTCAACAGAAACACTGCATAGAGGTACTAGATTGGGAATATCTAGTGCTTCTTGTGGGAATGTTGTTTAATCATCATTCGTTGGCAGAGGCTACTCTGCATCAAGACAAGCGTCCCAGCACACGATTTCGGAGGAGCTCACTGAAATTGCATGGCCTCGACATAAGGTTTAGGGTTTAAGCTTTAGGGGTTGCTTTCCAGAATTTAGCGGTCCTTTTCTTGGGAGCTCTCATACTACTAGATTGGAATGTTGCGGTGTACAAAGTGGGGGGGCCATGTATTGGAAATTCCCGCACGGGCCACATGCAAGGAAACATCAAGACTCCAACCTTTAAACTGGCGGCCGTAGTTCCCCCAACAGTAAGACGGAACCGGAGATCAAAAAGGATCACTTTGCTTTTGAAAGGCAGGCTCATGGAGTTCCATATTGGTTTCTGGGAGGGCTCAGGCCACAGGGTGCAGTTTACAGATCCTCTGCCCAAGTCAAGCGGCTAACAAGGCGAAAATGGGACAGACTTTCAAGTGGAGTAGGCTGGCATAAGGCACATGGGGGATGTGATGTGATATGAATCTTCAAGCTCCTACACGACCGGCATAGTGGAACCAGCCTAGACTCGTAAGCTAGCTGCTAGAAACGCTGTTCCCCAGGAAAGGGTGAGTTCAATGCTATGGGTTAGGTGGACCCCCCTGACCAAATAATGCTAAATGTACGGCATAATGGTGATTACATTAGGGTCCTCTTATTTTCCGATTGTACTACTACTAAAGAGTGGGGGTCCACCTAAGCTACGGGTCTCTGTCTTCGAGATATGTACCTCATGTTTGCCGAACCCGCTGCTGGGCATTTGCCTGAGAGCTCCGTGCCCTTCTTCAATCAGACTAAGGTTTGTTTTGGGAGACCGACAAAACCAGGACTGCATGCCGAGGCAGACAGATGATACAAGCTTATAGCAGGGTCCTATAGGCCTTTTCCGTCTAAGCTTGCCACTGCTGAAACCTCCAGTTTAGGCGCTTGAACCTTCAGCCCCTGATCCCGGTACAAAGTTAGGTAGGGACAAGAATGCCCAACCCCCGCATCATGAAGCCCCGGCAAAAATTCCTCCATCCAATGCATCAACGAGCCTGAAAGGAAGCTCAGCTGATGTGGAGCCTCTGCCTTAACATGGCAAGCCCAGGAAGCTATATATGACTATCCAACTTAGCTTTCGAATAAATATGCGCCTACTATCGACATATGCATATGCGTATATGTATAAACATGATTGAAAATTACATTGTAGAAAATTTCTGGTATAAATGTGTACTGCTTCTTGTAAATTGGGCCTGTTGGTTTAGGCTTGCAGAAGAAGAGGAAAATACTCGGATGCGCTTTAGGGTTTAGGCTTGCGTTTCCTTGTCTTGGGCATAGCAGGACTAGGTTGCACGTTGACCCGTACCGTTCGAATGGCGAGCCTCTGCCCCTGCTGCAGGAGCTTCTCTGCGATTCCGGTACTGTTGAAGACACAGCTTGAACGCACTGCTCTAGGGGTTTGTAGGGTCCAGGGCCAATATAAACCAATTGATGCGCAGATTTGGCTCGCCGCTCAGAAACGCTTGGCCCATGCTAGCCGGCTAAAGTACTAAAATTATGAATAACCGCAAATACCTTATACTTCGCAGGGGCGTTTATTGCTTTCAGGCCATGCAGAATGTCTGTATTGGCAGAACCCGCCGGTTTCATCTTTGGGTCCTCAAATCTCGGTGTCTCGAAGGTTACTTCTATCAAGGTTGGCAGAAGAGCCGTCCTTTGACCGCTTGGGTTCCAGTATGTTCGGGTGTAGGTGAATTATTATTCCTTACTTTCCTGAAGCACCAAGCTTGGTTGGCCTTTAGAGACCCTTGAAAAATATTAGTATAGATGGTTCCCTATAAGACCCATAAGGGGAAATATTTACGGAACCCAAAGGCCTACCCAGCAAGGGAATTTCAACAACTGTTGGCCTTCTTTTCCAGAGCCTGGGATGGTGAAATGAGAAGACTAAAGCTCCAAGGAGCTTTCATGCTGACGAAGTGATGGAACCACAAGAGCTATAGAGAACACTACCATCTCCCCTTCCCAAATGGCCAGGACGAGGGATGTACCGCAGCCACCCATCCTTGTCCCTGAAATAAGACACCCCACCCTAACCCTACCCTGGCCCAAATCAATATCCAGTATGCCTCCCCCACAGAGATAGGCGACACTCAAGACTTTTTCAAAATAATCAGCGTGAGAGCTGGCACCTGACCTTCGGGGAAGGGACGTAACCACTAATGTAGCATCGGTGCCGCGGAATCTCCAGAATGCTCTCTATGAAAGCCCAAGGGGCCAACGTAGGGTTTAGGGTTACAAGTTAATCACCCCGACAAGGCCTTACAATATCCCATCAACACCTTTGGTGGTATCATTTTTGCCGATCATCTGACTCTTGTTAAAAAAGTCTGATGGTACCCTACACTCTATAAGCCCTGTACCAACAACACAACAGTCCAGATGCAGTTGCATAGTCGAAGCTTGAATACTCAAACGGTGCAACAGGTGCCGGCCGGTCTTGCAAACAAGCCTGGGAAATCTCCATGCAGGAGTTTGACTATCTTCCTGTTCCAAAAAAATGGGGTAGGGAACTTATAATGCGCATCTTTATCCTGAACTTGAGTCCTAAGTTCAGAAACCCTATACACACGACAACAATCTGTGGATCCGGGCGTGTGCAATGAAGCTCTGCTCAAGGTCCACAGCGTAAGCTGAAGCAGAGGCATCCTCGGAAGGGTCTTGCTATCTAAGCTTCCGCAGTTGGAGGGTCATGGCTACTTAGTAAGTGGGTTAATAATGGGGATAGCAGGGGGTTATTATATGTCATTATATGGGTTGTAGGGGTAATAGGTATAACTACTTAGTGCCCCGGACCCTCCAAGCAGAGAAACCAGGAAAGTATGGACGCTCTGAAAATTTGGGGGTTTAGGGTTTTGGGTTTAGGGTTTAGGGTTTAGGGGGGGGGGTCCAGGAATTCTGTGAGGGTCGATTACTGCTTTGGGGTTGGGGTTACCTCCGTCGATACCATGAAGATTGAAGATGGGACTTGAAGGAGGGCTCTGTTTGAAGACAAGTCCCCAAATCCTAAACCCTAAACCCCAAATCCTAAACCTAAGCCCAAACCCCAAATCCTAAACAACCATCCGAAAGGTCGCGTCAATCCGTTTAGGCTCTCCTGCTATTCTACACTGCAGGGTGCAGCGTGTCAGGTTCCAAGCATCTAGGGCTGCTAACCCCATCCCCCTAATGCGGTTTAGGGTAATATTAAACCCCCCAGCCCCCTAATCTAAATACTCTCAATGTATTATAGGATACCACAATGGGGGGTGTTTGATTTTAGGGGGGTGGGGGAATTTAAGTTAATATTGGGGGGAGAGGATTGCTGGGGCAACCTTAGGTTGGGGTTTAGGGTTTACGGGTTTCGGACATGGGGTTTAGGGTTTAGGGATTCCTCGTGCTATTGGGGGTTACAACTTCGTTGCGCATAGATTACAAAAGCATGGTCTCTCGTAAGTGGCAACCATCAAGGAAGGCCGAGATACCATGAGAAGACTCATCGCAGAACCCGTCCAATAGCAAAAGCAGTTTAAGAAGCAAACTCGCGGCCAACATCCTCCCCAACACTAACGTTCAAAGTGAGGCCGAACCAAGGTCAGGTCCATTTGCTTGTTCCATTTCTCAACCCCATATTGCCTGACAAACTCACCCGAGACGGCCCCTGCAAGCACCTAATTTCTAATCCAACTGCATTCCCTAAAACCTAAACCCTAAACCTTAAACCCTAACCCCTAGCTGGTCTTCCGAGAATACTGGCAAGGCAACTTCGTCAAGCAAGGTAAATAGCCCCCAACCCCTCCACCCTGGCCCTACATGGACTACAGTCCTTTTACCCGGATAATCACTGGACATGGGTTCCTTGCTAGGGACTCAAATAGAGACTACTAATCGACACGATGGTCCCCAAGGTCCGCCCTTGTTGGCCCGTTCGTAACCCTAATATTGACAGTAGCTCACACCCCTACCCATGTGTAATAAGGGGACTTTTGTCGAACCAACCCCCAATGCAAGGAGAAGTAAAGAGTCAAATGGGAGTTCTAGGGTCCTGGTGCTGGAGGTTGGCGCAACCTAAAATCTCTCATTGCTACCTGATGTATAGCTCTATAGACGCCTATATAAATCCAGTTCCCATTGCATTTCCCATGTTCCATTTGATTTTCCAATTCGGAATAATATTCCTAAACCCTCTATACATATATATATATATCCCATACCCTAAAGCCACCTTATTCAGATACCCAATCTCCTTAAAAAAGCCTTTGCTCAGGGCATTTGCATCCCGTGCGCCTCAGTCTCCTCTCGAGCAGCCACCCGCGCAATCCTGCTGGGCAATAAAGGGCTTAGGGTTTATAGTCCCCCTTAAATAGATAGAACATGGGGTCTATGGGGATCTGATTATAATATACCCGAAACCATATTCTATCTACTTAAGGGGGACTAAAACCCCTAAACCCTAACCCCTAATCCCTATATTCTATCTACTTAAAGGGGACCGCAGGTTTTAGGGTTTATCGAAGGTTTGGAATCCAAATCAGAGGGCCCTTCTGCGGGAATCCCAGCAGCTTCGGTCTCATGAATCCCCATCCCTCTCTTTTCAAACTCTCCCCCTACTACGTATATGGAGATAATCGAAAAGAAGATGGAAACTACTATAATGGCTTATATAGGGGTATATAGGGTTGATGGATTGGGGTTCAGGTGTATTTGGGCTGGGAGTATTAATTGGGGGTCAAGGGGGGGGCGGCATTGCTAGCAGGCAATCCTGAGGGGGGTTAAAGGCTGAGAGCTGGGGCCTTCTGAAATTATGCTGTGAAAATACGCGCGTGCGCGTATCTTGCATGTCCTGAATTGAGACGAAGGCATGTCTGTGTCGTGAATGCACAAGGGAACCCTCATACTATCAAGCTTGCTAAAACAACTCCGCACTTCTCGAAAATCCCCCACAAGCACTCCAAATACAAGTTTGTTACTGCCTGTGAATAGAGAACGGAGGAAGTATTCGCCATAGGGTTTAGGGTGTAGAACCCCCAATCATGCAGCAATTCCATCTAAGGTTGGTTGACCATCTAAGGTTGATACCATGGACCCATAGTAAGGGCCCTTAACCAAGGGATCCTTATATACCTACAAAATCCTACAAAGTACCCTATATGTACCCGTAAAAAGCGGCCCTAGAATCCACCTCAAACGACCTAAGGGCCCATACAAGGGGCCCATACGTCTAAGCTTAGGTTCCACTTTTCCTACTAACAACACGCCAAGGTGATGCTTTGGACCCTAAAACCTAGACCCCACGCTGCTTAGGGGTTAGGGCTTTTATCGGGAAACCAAAATCTAAAGTTTATTTTTCCGCCATGAAACCGGTGTAATATAAACCCCCTGTCTACCCTTCAATCTTGCTCGGGGTTGCAGCGTTCGGGCTCAGCGATTTGGCTAGAGGTTTTCTCTAGACTTGGGAAATAGCCAAACTCACAACTTTTACCCCTGGTGGGCTCAATCAAGACCGTAAACCCTCCAACTGGCCTGGAACACTACCCGGCCCCCAGTAGTAGATTGACTCCTCTGGGACTTCTTTGTGAGTTGGCGGAAGCATGACCCCCCTGAAACCCCTAAACCCTAAACCCCTGAACCCTAAACCCTAAACCCCTGAAACCCAAACCTTAACCACCTTCAGAAAAACACGGCTGCTCCTCAGAAGCTTGTCAGCCTCAGCGGCGACAAGATGACCCAACCCTAAACGTTTAGGGCTTGGGGTTTAAGGCCAGAGGTTCAGGAGTGCCATGGGTGGGTACAACCACGGGGTCGGTACTTGCCATTGTGGGCTTTTTTTTGACCTAGAATACGTGCTTTGAAGGTTTAGGTAATGAGGATGTATACTACTACTTGCAGCTTACGCTTTCGAATTTACTGTAGGGAGTTTAGGGCGTGAGGTGGTAAGAGTTCAAGGCTTAGCCTTCAACGTCTAGACCCCTAGCACTAACCCCCCTATGGTTTTGCAGATCCCTGGGCTCTTTAGCTTCCCTTGTTATATTGATATAGACTATCCCTAGCTGCCCCCCAAGCAATGGGTAAATCGCACGTCTTCGAAACAGTTCCTTGCAACAACAGCAATCATTGAGACAGCTTCTGATAGTGCGAAATCTCTGGGGTTCTGAAAGTGACGCTCGAAGAGAGGAGCCCGTACGGGCCTGTGAACTGTACAGGGGTTGTGGGGAGTTACGAGTTGGGTGCCCAAATAATCCCTTACATCAAGTCTACACAAGGTTGGTAGTTCCGGGGAGCTGAAGCTAAACATGCACACATATGCTTTACGTTAGGGAAACGGCCCACCTCAGGGTTTGAAACTATTCGAATATAGTCCCCCTTTAAGTAGATAGAGTATGGCTTTGGGTATATTATAATAAGATCCTCATATACCCCATATTCTATCTACTTAAGGGGGACCGGGGACCATAGGTTCCCTGAGTCTCTGAGCCCCACGCAGCGTTTGCAAGGAAAGCAGGGCCTAAGCCCTAAACTCAGTTGCTGTTAAGAAAGCACGTGAAGCAATTCCCAAGCCCCAAGCCCTGAAACTGGGTTGCAGTTCAGGAGCTTAAAGTACCATGACGCTTATGGTGGCTTGACTTAAGTTCCTCAAAAGCAACCCGGCCGACCTCTAACCCCTAAACCCTCAACCTCTAAACCAGACCACGAGCCTACTTTAAGGGGACCACGAGCCTACTTTAAGGGGACTTTCAGACGGGCAGTTGCGAGGTGCGTTTACACAGGGCTTACAGTAGGTGCTTAGATGGGTAACCTTTGAATTTTCATTCCTTTCCTTGAAGGGTCAGGTCCCTCTTTTTGAGTTGTCTGAAGAATCCTATACCCCCCCATAACATGTAAAGGATCCCTACCCAGTACATGCTTGACCCCGAAACCATAATCCAAAAAGGCCAATACCCCCAAGTTCGGTCAAAAAAGCTAAATCATAGAAAGGATGCTACAGTAGCATCATTTAGGCCGGCAACTGTAAACCCCACACCTGAATTCCCTGAGCCCTACACCCCAAAGCCTGAGCCCTAAACCCAAATTAAGAGGTACTGGGGATGTTTGGGAAGCTCAGCCCAGGGCCGATGCGTAGAGGAGAGGCCAGGGGGCATCTCCCGTGTCTGCCAGGTGTATGGAGCCTCGGTCCAAGGTAGACTATGCCCTTTTGAGGGGATTGCAGGGGATGAAACGGGTTTGGGCTTTAAAGGGTTTGTGGTTCAGAGGTTTTTGGTCGCAAAGGGGAATGGAACAGGAGATGGGGACTGCTACTTTATTTACATTACTTGCGGTTTATCTTGGGATATGCGGTATACATATATATATACATATATACACCTGTTTAATATCTGAACCCAGAAAACGTCGTGCTGCACGCCCAAGTTTTTTCGCATTTCATTGTTGGATTACAATTCGGAAAAAGAGATATACCGGCTTGTGGGGGGTGGTGTGGAATATGACAGGTTGGTATGGAAGTTCTCCATATGAAATGACGCCGGCCGGCTGCGCAGGACCCATATACATACCTAAATAAGAGCTCATGGAATTCAGAAGTTCTCAGGTAGATTGAGGAGAGGTATTGCCACTTATCATTAACTAAACTGAACTTCATGCATAGACAGCCAGCGGAAGATTTAGAGTGTGGGTATGTCTTTTTGTTTTTATTCTGTCAACCTTTCAAGGCGCGCAATGAATGCTTGTTTTCACTGAACAAACACAGGCCTGTATTCGACGCGATCTCCAGAACATGTATTTATATATACATGTAAAAACTCCAACACGGGTTGCCGCTCGGCATTCAATACACAGGCCTGCATTCCTACGGGATCTGCCTCTATGTATGTATGTATGTATGTATGTACGTATGTATGTAAGTGGTAGTTTCCCAAAATAGGGGGACCCCAATATAGACCCCAAAATACTATAGTCCTTACTATTAAGATCCCCAAAATGGTACCCCTAATGTTGGGAAACCCCCATGTATGTATGTATGTATGTATGTATGTATGTATGTATGTAGGTACACGTGAAAACTCCAACGCAGGTCGCTGTTCAGCAAGTCTGGAGATGATCCTTTTGGGCTCCTGCTTGGGCCTCCCAGAGGGGGGTTCTGAAGGGCCCAGGGGTCTCCAGGGATAATGGAAAAGAAAATGGAAGCTACTATAATGGGTTTTATAGGGACCACAACTGTTGATGCTAAAAATCCTGCATGACCTAAAT
>CAJNIZ010000701.1:0-14531 GCA_905231905.1 Symbiodinium pilosum | reverse complement strand
GCAATTTTTTGGTATGAACTGCGCTAAAGAGCCAAGTGGTTCAGCCAGACGAGTGAGAAGAACTACTACTACTACTACTACTACTACTACTACTACTACTACTACTACTACTAGACGACTATCACCACTACTAGTACTAGTGCTGGTGCTAGTAATACTAGTACCAGTACTACTCCTCCTCCTATTACTGCTGCTTTTTCTGCTTCCTCCCCCACTTTACACCCAGAGATACCCCGCTCTGGAGTCATTTCCGTATAAACCACCATTCGGGTGAGGTGAGGAAAGACCACCGCAACCCCCCACATACTTTCTGCGGTTTAATAGGGAAGAAGGGAGTCTATTATATAGGGATTACAAAGGAGAAAAAATACCTCATTCCCTACAAACCCCCAGCAAGAACGTGTAGAGGCCAAAATGAGGGGTCAGCTTTTCCAATGGTACTAACCCCCTGTTCTAAGATTAAAAGCCCCCCCACCCTTCCAATGTTGAATATTTTCCACTATGATATAGTTCACCACAATAAGATTATCTAGTATCAAGGGTGTGGGGGTACATGATGTCAGACGCGGCCCAATACCACACGCCAGCGTTCTGCTTAGTAGCAGTTCTAGGGGAGTATGGGATGTTACCTGGTTATGATTCACGGATTTTCCATACATAAGCTTTTTTGTCATCATTTTTCAGACGTGGGCGGGAGTTGTGTGCAAGGGATGCAAGCCCAGGCTCAGACAAGCAAGGGTTCTAGAACTTCAGGGGTTGGGTTTCAAGCTTTCAGGTTTTCTAGCCCAAGCAATCACGAAACGGACCACCCGAAAACAGACGAGCCCAAACCACCGCCCCACCCAGAAAACGTCCAGCCCACAACAGCGCGTCCGAGTTACAGATGAGAGCAAAGCGGCCTGTCTGCGAGAAGCTGGTGCACAAGACCTGTGGCTCAAAGGCTCGCGCGTGCCATGGGTTGGGTTTAGGGTTTAGGGTTTAGGGGTTTAGGAGTTTCGGGTTTAGGGGTTATATGTTAGTTTCCCTTAATGGGGGGAACTCAACCTAGACGCCAAAATCTGTTCATCATCTTTCATCATTATTTTAGGGACCCTAAGAAGGTATCCATATTTTGGGAAACTCCACATTGTTCAGGATCTAAGGCTCGTGAAAGCTCAAGGCAGTTGGAAGGAACATTTTTCGAGCTGGGCAAGTGTCCTAGCCAAGCACCCCTGTCCCTGGAGTAGGGTCGCCCTTGAGTAGATAGAATATGGCTTTGGGTGTATTATAATAAGATCCCCATACACCCCATATTTTATCTACTTAAGGGGGACTAGAGGGTCAAGAGTTGCGGATACGACCTCGGGGCTTCTAAAGCTCCTGCATCTACTTGTATGGTCCTGTTTGAAGTAAGGGTTTTGGGTAAGTCTAGGGGATATACTCCTGTACTAAATGGTCGACAAGGCATATGGAAGTTATGGAGTACCCAGAACGCGAGAGGTCCGGGATAAGAAGAAGGCTACGGGGTGCACAGGGTAGGAGAGAAGTAAAGAAATTTTGAATGTGTTGGCTGTGGACCCTTTCCCTTTTTGAGCCCTAAACCCGAAACCCTAAAGTGGGGGACCAATACAAGTTGCTATTACTGCCCTGCTCAGGTCATGTGTCAAGGTCTGGCGCCCAATGAAGGAGACGTCGGGGTCGTTTCTAAGGAAAGGAAACGGTGGGATGCCAAGCACACTGGAGACGCGAGATTTTCTAACATCAGGTACCTGATTCCTGGCAATGAGGGGGATAGTATTCCCGGATTTGCACGGCGTTGTGGGTTTGAGGGGTTTAGGGGGTTCCAAGGGTTTCAGGGTGTTGGGGGGTAGCATTGAAGACCCGATTGGGTGCAAGGAGCACTCGCCAAACCCATAAGCCTCAACCCCAAGGCCTATGCACCCTCACTAAACCATAATCCTAAATCCAAAGCCTGACATGAGTCTAAACCCTTAACACTACACCCTAATCCCTGAACCCGTACTTCTAAACCCCCAGCCTACGCTCTGCGAACGCTCCTTCGGCCTTGGCATTTGGCGCCAGCGTTGCTACAAGCCGGGCATTCGGCAGGCTCTGCAAAGCCTGATCTTTGAGGGTTTAGGGTTTAGGGATTAGGGTTTAAGGCTTACGACGCATATGGAGCAGGGTTCAGGTGTATATAGGGATCTACGAGGAAATGCAGGAATCTAGGGGTTTCGGACTGATGAAGAGTAGAATTTGGGCCTTGTAACCAACACTCTGCATCATAAAGCAAGATCCCAAACCCAAAGATACTGACCCTAAAGCGCAAATCCCAAACGGAGATTCTGCGCCCAGAGTTCCAGATTAATTCATGTTGACCTCATATAAATCGACCCCGCATAGCTGCAAAATCCATGCCAAAACGCACAACTTAGCGCTGGAAGAGTAACGTGCTGCCAAAGATTGTCAGAGTCCCTGCTTTTTGGAGGCCAGATAGCCAGATGCAGATACCCTAAACCCTAAACCCTAAACTGAATTACGGAGGCTCGGGCCGCATCCTAAGGGGTGGTGGATCTCTTAGTATACAGTGAACAGTAGACTCTTTAGTCTAGAAGGTGTAACACAAATTTCTTGAACGAGTGGGTTCTGTAGGGTCCAGAAAACCCCTGAGCTTCAGTTGGGCTCAGACAGGGGTAGCTGCACAACAAATTCTGGCCTGTCCAGTAAAAATTACTGGACATGATTTCGTTCAGGGTCTATGGCTTATGTTTTTAAATGAATGCCTGAAAGGGAGTTTAAAGTAGCTTGTTTATGAGTATCCCCATGGTAAGGAACTAGAGAACTAGGTCTGGCAGTTACGAATTTACGGGGCGTAATTCAGTACTTCTCCTACAGCACTCAAGATGTTCTGCCTGGTGTCTGAGACTTGTCTTCTTCAAAATTCTTTAGCTATTCCCCACGGCGATCAAGCCCTTGGGCCGGTAGCATGGCTATCGAGCATATCATCCTAGAAACATGACATCCCGCTTAGAGTAGCGTCCTTTCAAAACAGACGTGAGGTAGGATTAAACGTCTGTTTGATAGTCCCCCTTCAGTAGATAGAATATGGGATATATGGGGATCTTATCACAATATACCCGAAGCCATATTCTATCTACTTAAGGGGGACTATAAGGTTCCGTGCTTTTTTCCGGCTCTAGGGCCTTGAGCCGCTAAACCCTCACTTAGGAATGCGGGATTGGGGTGTGCTTGGGCTCACTTGGGAAGTGCAACCCTCACCCCTAAAGCTTCTTTTGCAGGATGTCAGGTTGCAATCTACATACTCCCTAGAACCTACCCTATAATTCCGGTGCCCATTTCATTCCCAGTCTCTTTTACATTTGATTCCTAAATTGTGGCAGCGAAGGTAGCAAGTCTTTTGCTCATGAGATCACAACATTACCTTTGATATCTTCATCCCTCTGCAACGCGCTTTTAAATTTCCCCTGGCTGAGTTACACGGGCTGATCCGACCCTTAACCACACCCTCCAGTTAGCCCAACCTGAACCCTAAAAAGGGTTTCGGGTTTAGGGTTCGCGGTTTAGGGTTTAGGGCTTTAGGGGTTTAGGGTTTTAGGTTTTAGGGGTTTAGGGGTAGGGGTTTAGGGGTTGAGGGTTTACGGTTTAGGGGTGCTTTGGGTTAAGGCATTTGGCATCCTCAGGGTCTCTCGTACCCTGAAGAACCTACAGACTTGATGGATGTTACCTCAAATATGGAAAATCAAATGTAAAGACAGTGGAAAATTACATAGATGCTGCATTTATATATTGGTTTGAATATATTCATGCCTATGTTGGCCTCCTACTTCTGGCAACCCCAGGTACAAACCATACATCCACAGCCGAGAAACCACAGTTTTGTTGTCTGCCAGCCACAGCATCCTGCAGAAAATGGAGGAAAACTTGCACCAAGTGGGGCCCCTGAACTAGTGCAAGGCAATTCCCATGAGTTCAGGGACGCAAGGTGCTGCCTGAAAAAAATCCATGAACTGGATGATGCTCAATTTTTTTACTAAACCTCAATCGCTACTAAATGCTTCCGGTGAGGATTTTGGGCCTTTTGCCGTCCCAGTGGCACAAACGACAGACCTCCCAAAGAATCCTCGCGAGTAGCTTTACTTACGGGTACCTAAATCTAATTAAGCCTACCTAGGGGGGAAGCACCAAATTTCAGGTTGGAGCAGTAGACGTTCCTGCTTAAGACAGGTCTAAGGAAGCGCTATATAAGACTTATGCCTATACCAAAACCTGAAATTGCATGGACCCCCGGAAAAACACGGGAGTTTCCAAAATAGGAGGTCCCATCGCCTGCCACACTAGGGGATCCCCCTTACATGCTCCAAGTTGACATGTTTCCTCCTTACAGGCACCCCTCAAAAAAGGATCCCCAATTTTTGAACACCCCCAAAACAAGTATGGAATCCCAAAAATAACCCTATCACCAAGGCCTTAAGCGGGGGAGGGTTGAACTCTGAAGTTAAAACCCAAGCACTCTAGTCCTGAGAAACTTCCTGGACCAAACAAACAGACCCCACCCCACCATCCCGACCTGGGTCTAGGGGTTTAAGGTTTAATGTTTAGCGTTTAGGGGTACAACAAGTCACTGGATAAGAAGGTTCTGTAGGATCCAGATTCACGTTTACGCCAGACAACTACGGTGATTTCAACTTACTTGCCCGAGTTCCTACTCTCGATGCCGACGCCCTGCGTGGGTGCGGTACATTCTGAAACCCAAAGCCTTGAACCCTACCTGCTTCCGGAGCCCTTGCAACACGAGCACTTCAGTTACATCTTCTCCACTGAGAAAACAAGACTTTGTTGACTCCCCAGAGGAAGGCCCAAACACTTTTGCATCTGGACTCTGCTAGCCTTGCAGTTCCAAGCCCTACTTCGTCGTAGTCAGACTACTTCTCACTTGAACTCCATATGCCTTATCATAACCCCTGATGTCCCCCTTTAAACTGACCATCCAAGGACTGTCCCTCACTACATAGTAATGACATAGTAACTACAACTGCCCCCATCATCATGACCCTCCCTTTTTTTTCAAACCCTAAATCCTAAAACCCCTAAATCCCTTTTTTCCAAACCCTAAATCCTAAAACCCTAAACCCTCCCAAGCACAATCTCTGAGATGGCCTCGGTGGATTTGGGCTCGTCACAGGCGCGGGAGCACTGCCATCAAATCCGAGACCTCGCATTCGAAGCCCTAAGGTGACTTAGTAAGTATAGTCCCCCTTAAGTAGATAGAATATAGGTGTTATATGGGATAATGGAAAAGAAAATGGAAACTACTATTTAGGGTTTAGGGTTTATTGTTTTGGGGTATATAGTCCCCCTTAAGTAGATAGAATATGGGGTATATGGGGATCTTATTCTAATAGACCCAAAGCCATATTCTATCTACTTAAGGGGGACTAGATGCTGATGAGGAGGAGTACTTGGGTTAATCAATGTGCCTTATGGGAGTGTTAAGTATGGCTACTAAGTTCCATGGGCAAAAAAACATGGGCAGCTGGCCTTTACTAGGGCGAAGAGTGCCGGGCTTCAGGTTCAGGGTCTACGGCGTGAAGTCTGAGGCTTAGACTTGGCTAAGACTAAAACATTCCGATTTAGGGCTAAAGGTTTAGGATTTGAATTTGGGTCTTGGAGTACTGGCTACTCAGTGACATCGGGGCCGTGCCAAGAGGAGTAGGATTTTAGGCTACCTAGGTATGCTACAAGCACTTGTGTTCTCTTTAACTGTAAGTACGAGGGACGCTAGGATACAAAGTTGTTATGACTTTGTTTTTCCTGGCTGAGATTGAGGGCTCCGATGTGGGGGATTCTACGTCCTTCGGCGTATACGAAAGCTGCTCTTTCTCATGTTGTGAATGCGCAATGACCTTGAGAGGCCTAGGTAAGCTTCTAAAAAAACACGCAAACCACAGTAGGCCCCATATGAAAGGAGGCGTATGTATTCCCTCGTGAAAACAGCTTCCAAGCTTCCACATCCACAATGGGGAGTAACAAAACCGCTGTATCACAATGATTATGCCCCGGCATCAAAAGGGCTAAAAAGGGTTGGGTGATGAGCCTCATAAACCTTCTTAGACGGACGGAACCATAACTCTAATTGAGGAAATGGCAAGCCTGCAAACCATGCTGGCAACAAGAACAAAAATCTATTGATATTGCACATTACAATTATCACTGCTATTATGGTTCCCACTGTTATTAAACCACCTAGTAGGGGGGGCTACATAGGAGTTATACAGGCAAGAACTCACTCCTACGCAAGAACCCTACGTTTAGTTATTCAGGACTCTGGCAATCTCCTTCCCAAACAATAACCCCCGACCACAACTAATTTAAAGCATCAATTTTCCCTAACTAATGTATAGTGTCAATTTTCCCTAACTAATGTATAGCGTCAATCTTCCCTAACTAATGTATAGTGTCAGTTTTCCCTAACTAATGTATAGTGTCCATTTTCTTTTCCATTCTCCTGTGAACACCATCCTTGCAAAACCTTTTTTTGGGGGGTGTCCTTTACTCTTTGGAGAGACGGGAGTATCCCAAGAGAAAAATCGTGAAGAGTTTGTAGGCGGACATTTCATGAAATGGTTTTGGGAACCCGGGCCAGGACTAAAAATGCATCAAAAAAAAAATAGGGGCCCATGCTTGAGGCCTCCCTTTTGAATCTAATTACTTTGGGTTTAGGGTTTAGGCCATATTCGGTACCACATTGTTGGAAACTTCATTTTCGAGATCAGGGCAGGGAGCTCAGAATTCAAAGGTTGCAGTTCCAGGATCTTACCCATTCATCTTGTACGTTCGTGGTGTGCCTGACATAGTTAGTCATCATGATAGGTATCCCAAAAGGGATCCCTGATTTCGGGAAGTCCCCACATGTATTAGCAGCTGGTCTGCCTGGACCCTCCCCGAAGCAGATCTGGAACCCTGAAAGACAACCTGCATAGGCTGCGGTCCTTTTCATCTCCAGCCAAGAGCTTGAGTCTGAAGCTTGGGCCATAGCTGTCTTCTTCTAGTTTCACGTAGAGTCCAAGAGCTCAGAGGCTAGGGTGTAGGGTGTAGGGTGTAGAGTTTGGGTTTCTTGGGGGTCTGGGATGTAGGGTTGTACAGCTTCGGGCGTGAGGTTCAGGGTGGTCGTAGGGTTTAGGGTCTTGAGGTTCAAGTTTGGGACGTCGGGATTTTGCGTACACGTTACAGTCAAGTCGTCATTCGTGTTCGCCTATGGTACATGCAGCGTGCTTATGGCCGGCCGCGTTGTCGGCATTTCGCAAAATGCTCTTCAGAAGACAACCCAGGCTTGCATCCTCTTTGCGAATGTGCATTAAACTTCAAGATTGATGAAGTATAAGGGCCTTCTTAGGGTTTGGGGTTTAATCCAGGCTGGCATACTACGAAACCCCAATGACATCTAAAGCTAGGCATGCATGGTTACAACGTGGGAGCTTCGTACCATGGATTTTTTTTGCGAACGATCATGTTCTAGTCTATACTGGTTTCAGGCACGTAGTAGCCTAAACATGCTACCCCGCAACAACCCAGTAAAGGGACCCTGCGGAAGAGACCTCAAAGACTAAATAACGCAGCTCATAAAGAGCGAATTGTCCTTCATATCTTAGGAACCCTGCACCCTGTCATAGCGGTGCAATGTGAATATACTAGGACCCTAATAAGATCCTTCTTGCCCTTTTAGTCAGTATTACAGAGTGGGGTCCACCTAATTAGTGCCTCGGCCTTCTCGAACGTACCTCACAGGGCTACTATCCACACCCACTTGTTTTTTTTTACTGAAGCTCACGGCCTGGAGGCTAATATGAGCTGATGAATCTATGCCCCACCCAACCGCCTGAAAACGTGTTCCCCCTAGTTAACCCAATGGTAATGTGTTGGGGGCTTGTTATTGGATCGGTGGGTCATCATCAGTCGGAGGGGACAATCGAGGCTTGTTAGACAGATTAACTTATGAGGGCCCCTTTGTGGTGTGGATGTTGGGGAAGGATCCATTGCAGTGCTATGAAGAATGGGATCCTTGTACAGGTCCCCGCAAACCCTAAACCCTGAATCCAACCCCAAAACTAAACCCCAAGCCCTAAACCCCAAACCCGAAACCCTAAACCCTAAACCCTAAATCTCGCTACTCTCAGATCTCGCCGCAGGATCTGCTCAACTCCGCCGTCTCCATCACCACGTCAAGAGCAATGTCGACTGGATACTCCCTGCTCCTGGGCCTGGCGCATTATATGGGGCCAGGGTTTAGGGATTCGGGCTTTTGATTAAGGGATTAGGGTTTAGGGATTAGGGTTGAGGGATTATGGTTTAGGAATTAGGGTTTGGGGCTTGGGTTTAGGGATTAGGGTTGAGAGATTAGGGTTTAGGGTTCCCTAAACTCTAAACTGCGTACAGGCTTCTATAAAGGAAATGTAGGCATATACACGGATTTACAAAGTTTACAGTTTAGGGCTAAGGAGGTGTCTGCAGGGCTTTGAGTGGCTCCGTAAAAGGGAATCTATTTGACGCGTAATTCCGGGATCGTGGGGGTGTAGGTTTGGGGCCCTGACAGTCTTGAAAGAATCATTTTCTTTGCATGTTCATCCTTTGCAATGGAATTTTTGCTCCGCAAAGAAGGGCAGGTTGCAGAACAAGTGGGGAGGAAACTCAATTCGGGCAAAAGCGCGCTCGCCATTTTGGATTCAGAGATTGGACCCCACGGGAACAGTTCGAGGGCTTAGGGTGTACAGGGAAGTGTAGATCCCGGATTAAAGGTGCCTAAGCAAGCCTGGCAGGTTTGAATCCTCCTAACAGATAGGAGCATTTCGCAATTGAATCACCATGAGAATCTGTTACCTGCTTTTGAGCAAGTCTTGCTTCTTAACTTTCCAGTCCTTCTTCAGAATACGTACCAATAACACGTGTGCCTAAGACTGTCGACTACTATGCTCATTCACCTCAATGGTTGCGTGCATACCCTTGTCTTGCCGTCCTTGCCTGATCCTGGAACCCCCCAAATCACTCGCTATCCTGTGCTAGTACTACGCCAGAACTGTTGAACATCCAAGGGTGGGGCGCTTGGATTTCAAAAACCCCTCGGACGAGGAAAGTTCCGGAAAATCAGCTTAAGGCTACTCCCATTTCAACTGTATTCCTCAATGGGCAATAAGAAGACGTTGGTACACCCTAATCCCACAAGAAGGAGCCTATGACGTCTGGTGCCAAAATCCTCAACCCTAAGCCCAAAGCCCCGAGAAGAGGCCATGTACATTCTCCTGGATAAAAAAGGGGGATTGCAGGGGGTCGTGCTTTGGGGAATATTCTGCTACAGGTTTAGACAGATTATACAAGAAGACTACGGGCAGCTCTTCAGACTTCTACATCATCATGATCAACAACCTCCCATGTTAGTTCGGGGAAAGGTGGGCGGAAGCAGTGACACAAGCCATGATGCCAGCGGGCTAACGCGTACCGAATGGCTCATGGACTCCTTTGCTGAGTCCGTGTTGTACGGACTGCAAGAAATACATGGGGTACTGCCCCGACCCAATAACAGTTGGATAGCAATCTCACTATGAGTGTATATATATATATATGTGTGTGTATATATAGCCCTTAATATGACCCTATTATAGATTGTTTCTGGGTGGGAGCAGTACCCAAGAAATACAGTCCTCCTTAAGTAGATAGAATATGGCTTTGGGTATATTGTAATAAGACCCCATATAACCCATGTTCTATCTACTTCAGGGTAAACTATACATATTTGAGATCCCACCTCCTAAGTCCAGCAAAGTCCAACAGCATCTTCCATAAACAGAGTCATGAAGTCCTTCGCTGCCCAAGAGAATCCTGTGGAACTGTCATCAGCATCTGCCCATCCCTACCCCAAACTGTAAGGCCTAACAGCCTGAAGCCCTAAATCTTCATCCCTTTAAATCCTCATACCCGCACGATGAACCCGAAACCCTACCCCCTGAAGCCTTTGTCGCTAAACCTAAGCCCTAAACACTCCTAAATCCTAAATCCTATGCCCTGAAACTTAAACGTAACTCTTAAACCCTAAGACCCTGAATCCTAAACCCTGAGCCCTAAATCTGAAACCCTCAGCCCTGAACCCTAAACCCTTAAACCGCATGCACGTCCGCCTTCACTTTGCCCAGCGAGACCAACCCCAGGAGTGCCTATGTGTATGGAGCCGTTGCTGCGAACGGGTTTAGGGTTTAGTGTTTAGGGTTTAGGGATTAGGGTTTAGGGATTAGAGTTTAGGGTTTTGGGTCTTGGGTTTAGGGCTTTCGGGTTTAGGGTGTAGCACGGATAGGGTTTACAAGGTTAGGTTTAGAAGTTGAGAGTTTAGGGTTAGGCAGGGTATGGAAATGAAACGAAAATACATCTGGGGTTTAGAAGTTGGAGTTTAGCATTGAAGGGAAAGGTAGCTTGAAAGTGATTTAGGTTTAGGGCTTGGGAATTTCGGTTCCCCATCTCGACGTCTGGTATGCTGCACCTCAAATGTCTGAAACCACTATTCCATGTATGGCTCCGGAAGGCGGGCCGCAAGCACTAACTCCACAATGTTCTAGGAGTTCCCAATAATTACTGGAGAACGACATGGGACTGAACTTGGAAAAATAAATAGGCACTGGGGTCCCCTAAACCCTAAACCCTAAACTGGGGTTAGATAGGAGCTCGAACGGATTGATCCTTTCATATTGGCATCTATGTACCACCCCCTACCCCCAAGATTGTGTCTCCTCCAGGTCTCTCGATGGAGAATATTGAATATTAGGGGGTGGGAGAATGCGTTTAGTATGAAGGGAACAGTACCAAGATGAGTGAAAATTTCCCAAAACTCGACATCCCGTTGGGGGCCCCTACTGGTTTAAGGGTCCAAGTACGTAATAATTGGGTGACAATAAGCCACGATAATCGCGAAACCAGTTCTGCAAAGTCCCCCAAACTAATCATGGACAGATTCCCTTCCACAACACTTTGCAGTTACAGTTTTCTCTACAAGCTGTCACGTACTTGGAAGCCCGTATGCCAAAGCCCCAAGCCCCTAAACCCTAAACCCTATGAGCCCTAAAGCCGAAACCCCAAACCTCCACATGCTCAAGAGCGCACCCTCGGCTTTCCGCAGAATCTACCAGCTTCAAGCCGGCGTTGCTGAAAGTTGATGAGTCCACCTCCGAAGAACACAGGGCTCTATTGAAATTCAGAGTTTAGGCTTACAGGAATTGGGGTTTACAGCCCACCACTTGATTAATGTCGTTACTCGGAGTAGTCCCACAATCGGCGAGGCCTAACACATCCGGGCACCAGCAAAACCGAGGTCCGAGTAGGTCTTGGTCTGCAGCAGGTGGCCGCAACTATTTTGCTACCGCAACTCTGTCCTCGTAGGTCAATGCTATCCCTGATGAAACGCTCGCGTCTTCCTCAGAAACAATGTCCACATCATGCCATAGATCCTGCTCAAGGTATACGTCCCAAATTGGGGCCTATAGGTTTGCAGCAAAGGGAAGCACAACCGCTTCTCATGCTAAAGTGACCCCAAACCATCACAAATCCCCATGGGTACAGAAGCATAATCCTCCATATGGTAGTTTCCGGAAATACAGGAACCGCAATATAGTCCCCCAAATACTCTAATCCTTATTCTGGGGACCCCCGAAAAGGTACCCTTCCTTCTAGGGATCCCCCATATGAACTCCCCCTAGAAAAGCCTTAGAAACAGCCGTTGAACATGAGGTATTGGCGCCTGCTTGGGTCGAGGTTCTTCTGCATCCTGCAAGGGTTCCAGGGTTTTGCACACTTAGGGCTGTAGGGTTGTACCCCTTCAAGGATTTAGGGTCTAGGGTTTACGGTCCTGTCTCGTGTTGAGGGTAGAGAGTTTGGGGTAAAGTCTTGCGGTACTTAGGAGGTAGTGCAGGCAGTACCTCTGAAAGCTGTTCCTGCAAAATATTGCTACTTTCCCAGATTGGCCAGGATCCAACGAAAAAAAGTGCAAGGGCATGGGGTTAGGTTGAACACTTCTGTACTGCCACACCAAAAGCAGAAGTTGAACGAGCTTCAAGGCTTTAATGCCCTAATAATGCCTGGAGGGTTGATTTTGGGCGCTGAGGAGCGCTGAGGGCTCCATCAACCCCCCCACCAAACTATTTAGCCTTAAATTCAACCCTAAACACTAAGCCTGAAATCCGAAACGCGCATCCCTACAATCAGGGATATTGTCCTTTGGAGTATACCAGCAGAAAATGCCCAAATGATTAATCCAAAGCCCTAGACTAGTGGAAGCCATACACATTTGAGGCTTTCTGGATGAGTGCTACTAATTGAGTTTGGGTTGCGCCGTTTTTCTTGTGTTAGCCAGGTATCGATCGTAGCGGATTAAGCGCCCAACACAGCAGCGCCATCATCTGCTAGCGGCTGGTTTGATCGCTTCTATGGTTGGCAAAGCCCTCGCTTCTTCCAGAGGAGCATGACTACAGACCCTACATCCTATACCCGTAAACTCCAAATTTAAACCTTAAACCCCTGAACCCTAAACCCTAAATCCTTATCCCTAAACCCTAATCCCTAATCCCTAAACCCTATGCCGCTTCATCCCAATCCTTACTTACCCAATACGGAGCCGTAGGACGAAGCTTAACTAACCCACAAACCCTAGACCAAAAGCCCTAATTCTAAGAGTTTAATTATAGTCCCCCTTAAGTAGATAGAATATGGTTTTGGGTTTATTATAGTAAGGTCCCCATATAACCCATATTCTATCTACTTAAGGGGGGACTATAGCTCCTTGTAAATCAGCAGGCCGTGAAACCTCAAGACCTCTGATCTCTGAATCCTGAAGCCCAAGGCTCTTTTTCGAAACCCTTCCAGACCTAAACCATGAGATCTTAACCCTGAACCTTAGGCTGTAGATTCCAAACCTAATACCTTTTGAACTTTGCATCCAGCTCGCAATACCTAAAGCCTTAAATCCCTATGCCGTAGGTTCCCTAAATCCCGCCTAAACCCTAAACCCCCTAAACCCTAAACCCCCCAAAAAGGCCCTACGCCTCGAGCGGCTGGCAACTAAAGGTCTTCATGCACCGCTCGGCGCACTGCTTGCAGCTGTCGCCTCTGCATTTCAGTGCTGTAGGGACTCAAACAGCTCTGAATAGGTGCTGTTTATACCCTAAACCCTGAAGCCTAGATAGTCGTTTCCATTGTATTTTCACCATCCCCCTATCACCCCTATATACCCCAATATAATCCCAATATAACCACCTATAAGTGAGGATTTGAATAGACTTTGATCCCCAAGAGGTCAAGGACTGACAGGCATCTTGCACCGCACTAAAATTATCATAAGTATAAAAGGACTTAATATAGGGGTTATATAAGGGATATATTAAGGTTGTATAGGGGATAGGCTGGGGTGTTATTGGAGTTAAGTTGGGATAATGGAAAATAAAATGGAAACTTCGGGACGGCAGGTTCTGGTAAGGTGTAAGGCGGTCAAAAAGCTGAGTGCTACTGCCTGCGGTTCCAACGGTTTAGGGTTTAGGGCTTGCAAGGTTCAGGGTCGGGGGGTCCACCCTGAAGCCAGCTTAGGAATCTGAAAACAGGACCTGCACAGGCTTTTCAAAGACCTCGGGAAGAATTCCATGTGTGTCTGGTGGATGGTAGGGTCTAGAGTAGTAGGACTAGGGGAAAGGGACAATACGCAATCTTTCCACAGAGCGTCTTGCAAACATGTCACGGACGGAGCGTTCTAATTTCTGTGGCTGGAACCTCTTACTGGCCTTCGTTTAGCTAAGAATGAAGGAATCGATCCTTATAGCAGTCCCTATATAACCCCTTAAAGTAGTTTCCATTTTCTTCTCCATTCCTTCATTCCTAGCCAAAGACCAGCTTAATGTCCCAAATCAGCACCGGCTTCAAGATCAGCGTCCTGTTTGGGAACGCCCTATGACGCAATTCAAGAAATCGCTATGGCTCCTTAAGCCATATATGAGCTACCTACATCCTGAACCCTAAACCCTGAACCCACAGGGCTCCCTTGGGTAGTTTGTCTAGTGAGTTCAGTGCAGTACCAAATATATTCCGCAATAAGACCACGCGTCCATTCATTGTATGGGATATCGGTCCCTATAATCGCCTATGTGATTCGCTTTCCATCTCATGTTCCATGTCTTTTTCCATTCGATTTCCATTAGTTAGATGGGATATATTGAGCGTAGTTCATACGATTCTAAACTTTGCTTCTTTGCAAGCCAAAAATTCAGTGTTTAGGATTTCGGGCTTGGGTCTTTTGTTTTTTAAGGGTCTCGTGAAGCGCGGCCTGGAAGCTTGCATCTAAGTATAGTGACAAGGCATAGGTTGGGCATACTCAGATCTCCGTGTCAGATGCCGTCGGGAATGTGACTTTTCCTCATGCCAGTTCCTTTCGCCTCCAGGAGCACATTGCGACGCTCCGTGCGCCGCTGAATCTTGAGAGCGTGCCTTTCTGCAGCATGCTGGGTTGCTGTTAA
>CAJNIZ010000700.1:13306-26452 GCA_905231905.1 Symbiodinium pilosum | reverse complement strand
GAAACCTTTGGGAGCCTGGTTTAGGGTTAAGGGCTACCCTAAACCCTAAGCCCTGAACCCTAAACCCTAAACCTTAAACCCTAAACCCTAAACCTTAAACCCTAGACCCTAAACCCTTAACCATAAACCCTAAACCTTAAACCCTAAACCCTAAACCCTTAACCCTAAACAGGGTTTAGGAGCTAGGAAGGCCTCCGGAGTATGGTGTCCACAAGTATGGTCGGGCTGGGTTTAGGGTTTAGGGTTTAGGTGTTGGGGTTTACCACCCACTGTAACCTATCGCAGATGGTTCGATACAGACCCACAATCATGAAAACTCCTGCAGTTCAGCAAGCCCTACACCAAACAACCCTAAAGAAAAGGGTTTAGGCTTTAGGTTTTAGGGGCCTGGAAGAGAGCACTGAGTTGCTTCGAAGACCCTCAGCCGTACACCATACTTTCAAATTCTAAGGTTGGTGCTTATAACCCTGGGTTAGACCTGCAGGTAAGGTTATAACTACGATAATTGCAGTTGTGCTCGTCTTTCAGGGTAGTCAGAAATGGGGTGCTCCAATCTACTTGAATCCTCATTACAGGGACAACTCCAAAAGACGGGGCCACTTTTTGGGAAGCCCCATGTGGAGAAATCATAAGCTAACTTACATTTGCCCATGAACCCTACACCCTAAACCCCTGGCCATGAGCCCTCATGTAAGCCCTGAAACTGAGACCCTAAACGCTAAGCCTACGCTCACAGGATAGTAGGAGGGGCCCTGAACCCTACCTGAAACCCAATTATTTTTTGTAGCTATATAAAAAAAATTGGGCTACCATCTCTCGGGGTCCAGTTAAACCCTAAACATACGAGCGTCCCCACGGAGCGTACTTCCTAAAGCCTTAGATACACCACCTGAAGATGCATTGCCTGGCGATAGCTTCTTCGAGTTCCCTAACCTGCCCAGGCACTTCCGAAACCGTTTAAGGGATTGCGGTTGAAGGTTTATGCTTAGGGGTCTAGGCTAGGGGTTTAGGATTTACGGCTTAAGGTTAAGGGTTAGGGTTTGGGCTTCCGGGCTTAGACTTCGGGAGTAGGCTGGGCAAATCAATTACAACAATTCACAATGCTGAATTATGGCCTCTTGGGTATATTCCCTAAACCCTAAACCTTAAGAATCAATTACAACAATTGTGGGTAAATTCCATTACTAACTACAATTGAAGGTGAGCTCGCCTCAGTTTGGTATACTTTGCCCAGGTGTCGGGTTGCCAATAACGAGCTTGAATTACGTAAGCTGTAGTCTAAACTCCTAATATCCTCCATTGTAAGTCCTATAATACTCCCCTATATGATCCCCTAAACCCTAAACCCTCGGATACCCTGAGCCCTATATAATCCCCTTGAAGAATCTTTTAGACTATAGCTCGCATGGACAACCAAACGGAAATTGGTAGAAGATATGGGTCGTGGTTTAGGATTTAGGGTTTAGGGGTGTTAAGCAACGTGAAATAACAAAATCGTTTAAGGAGCTCATGTTGCTTACTGTATTCCCGGATTTGGGTAATTTGCTTCAAGCTGGCCTTTGGTTAGCTAGGAATGTAGGCAGTAGTCCCTATATAACCCACTATAGTACTTTCCATTATCTCTTACATTCCTTCATTCCCATTGAACCAAAGGCCAGTAAGTTCCGTGACAAGCCCAGTTCATTTGAAGTGTATACCCATCAGGATAGTCCAAGCCCTAGACTGCCCTAAACCCTGGAGTTTAGGATTTAAGCTTTAGGGCTTCGGGTTTTATTCGGAAAAAGGTGTAGGGTTTAGAGTTTAGGATTTAGCGGGTTTAGGGATTAGGGGTCCAGAAGTCTGCTTCAAAACCTTTAAACCAACTGAAGGACTGAAATTTCTTTAGCGGAGAGCTGATACAAGCCATAGTCTAAACTCCTAGTATCCACCTTAATAAACACTATAGTAATTTCCATATAACCCCTTTAAGGAGTCTAGATTATAGGAGCCATGGGGAGCTATGTAAGGGGCATACAGGGCTTATGTAAGGTACTTACATGGCGCCTCCGCTCCTGTAATTGCCTAGTAGAATTCAGCTGTGTAGGCGGCATCATCATTATCAGCGCCAGGCAACTGATCTAACATCCAGCGGCCTTCCAGCGGATCATTTCCAGCTCCAGCTCCGTCGCCCGTGGCACATCTGAAAGGAGATGCCGCCGCAATGTCTCACGGATCTGAAGGATCTCGGCTTCGCGAGCCACCCACACCGCATATCAGGCAGTAGGCCCTGAACCCTAAACCCTGAACACCCTATAGGCAGTCACAGTAGGCAGCTCTGCAGAAGCCCAGAAAGATCACAGTCCCAAGCCCTAAGGATCCAAGGACGCAAATAATGAGGTTGTAGGGCCCAAATACCGTTAATATTATGTATTTGGGCCCTAAAACCCTATTATTTGGGTCATTGGACCCTCACGGAAGGGTACTTCAAATTTTGGGGTGCCAGAACTCCCAGAGTTGCGAGAAGTGCTCTTCGTCGGAGCAGTAAGCCCTTCTGAACAGGCTGGCAACAAAGCCACGCTGTTTAGGGTTTGGGCTTCGGGTTTAGGCTTGTGTATGTGTGTGTGTTGTTGTTTTTTTTGACGGGCCTTTTCTCTGCTGCCGAAGCTCTAGAGATGTCCTTACGACCTTTGGGGTTGAAGGTTTAGGGTGAAGAGTTTAGGACTATCACACAGTCGCAATGCAGAACGTTGATGAAATTCTGTCTGCTGAGTAGTATTGCCTCAAAATTGCAACCTAAACCCAGAACTACGCCCAACCCATCGCCCCTAAACATCTGGGTTGCTGTTAAGGAACGTGCATTAAGTTGCTAAAATAAAGAAACCCGCGTATTTACTATTTACCCGTAGTATGGTAGCCCTAAACCCTATACCCATATTCTGCTAACTTAACTCATGTTCCTTATCAGCAACCCAGACACCCATCCTCACACGCTAAACCCTGAACTGAACACCGAACCCTACACTGCAAACCTGAATTCTTAGGCCCTACCCCCAGGATTTAGGGTTTAGGTTTTAGGCGTTAGGGCCCATACCTTGTTTACGGCTTAGGTTTAAATCCATGGTGGTACCGATGAGAGGCCAGTTTATGTGATAAGCTGGCCTAGATTAAGTGTTTGCATAAGCCCTTGGCCTTTAACCTCACAGACTCGATTAACTCTGAGCGCCAAGCCCCAAACCCTAAACCCCAAACGCCACGAATCCATACGAACCCTACAAACCCTGAAAACCCCATGAACCACAAACTGTAAAACCTCAACCCTCAACCTCCTATAGACACTTTGAACAACCTTGAGTCCCTGAACCCTGAACCTGAATGCCTATGCTGCTTATAACCCTAAACCCATGAATCCTAAACTCCTAAACCCTAAACCCCAAAATCTTCTCCCGCTAAACCCTGCACCATAGACCCTAAGCCCCTAAACCCCCAAACCCAAAATCCCTAAACCCCCTAAACCCTAAACCCTAAATAGTAGCTTCCGTTTTCTTTTCCATTATCCCTATATAATCCCTATATAATCCCTATATAATCCCTCCCCTAAACCCTAAAACCCTAAACCCTAAACCCTAATCCCTAATCCCTCAATCCCCAAACCCTGAGCCTCCTCGGCGCACCTTGCTGCTGCTGCACGTTGGCGTAGCGGGAGCGCGCCTCCCGCAGTACCTCAGAGTTACAGGCAGTACTGAAAAGGCTGAGGCTCAGGGTTTAGGGCTTAGGGGCTAGGAGTTAGGCTCAGGGCTTAGGGTCTAGGATTTAGGTTCAGGGATTAGGGTCTAGGGTCGAGAGTTTGGGGTCTAGGGTTTCAGTTTTGGGGTCCAGGGTCCACGGTTTAGGGCCCATGGCTCGGAATTTAGGGTTTAGGGAAGGGATTATCCTATGGCTGAAGAGGTTATGGCTTTCTGCCAGATTTAAGGTCAGGTTTCGAATTTGGAGTTTGGGGTTTAGGGAATGAAGTCTAGATGTTACGGGTCTCGTGCTTTGGGCGTAAAAGTCGTAGGTTGGTCTCATGCAAGGGTCCGATGTCAGTGCTTGCCTGCGACAGTGAATCCTGAAGGCCCTCCAGGACAAAGGAGTGTGCGCGTGCTTCCTCCTGAATGCCCGCTATGCGGACATGTGCGTTGTATGCTGTGTCGTCCAACTCTCGTGCATTTCTTGCTGTTGCATTATGCGTCTGTACAACCTGAGCATGTCCTCCCAGCGGTCCTCAAATCCTGACATGCGATGCAGCATATTCCTCTGGCTGTTATCAACAATGTGCATGCTTGCTTGCATGCTAGGATGTGGGGGAATTTCAGAGCTGAAGCCCCATGAGTATGACCGCGGCGGCTGTTTCTCCGCCCGAACAAAAAGGTTTAGGGCTTAGGGTTTTGGTTTAAGGTCTAGGGTTGCTGCTGGCTGGATTTAGGCTGAGGGCCTCGGAAATGTTGGTTAGGTACCAGGGTTCACATCATGCGCGCAATCTCCGCCTAAGCCACAAGACCTAGAGCGCAAGCCGCAAACCCTGAAACTGGAGCTGAAATCTTCTGAACTGAAAAACACACGTCCTTACCGGGGAATGAATATAGGTATTAGGGCCTCGGGTGTAGGGATTCCAGAGGAGTTCATAGGGATCTTCCCTTAACCTGACCTCGGTTTAGGGTTTGAGGGTTTAGGGTTTAGGGTTTAGGGTGCCTCAACCCTAAGCCCTGAACCCCAAGCCCCAAACCCTCAACACCAAACCCTCAACCCTCGACACCAAAACCCGAAACCCCAAACCCCTAAACCCTCAACCCTCCATCCTAATCCCTGAACACTAAACTCTAAACACCAAAGCTGGATTGCTGCCGAGGAACTCAAATTGAAGTGAATTGCTATGATAAGAAAGCCCTCTTATTGATTTGCCCATATTATGGTATCCCCCTAGACCCTATACCCATATTCTGGTCACTTGCTTGAAGTTCCTGACCTTAGGGCAAACCCTAAACCCCAAACAAACAAGTCTCAGTCTAGAGCCTCGAATGTTTTGGGATCTCCCTTTGGCAGCCTCGGCACTACACCAGCGCATCTAAGGATCTGATGGCTTGGGGGCCCATGGGGTTTGGGTTTAGGGTTTGGCGGTTTGGGGGTTTAGGGTTTAGGGGTTTAGGGTTTAGGGTTTCGGGGTTTAGGGTTTAGGGGGTTCAGGGTGGATAAGGGCATGAAGGTTTGAGGGTCCTAGGATTCTTAGGGTTGACGGTTGGGGCTGTTTAGGACGTAAACTTCGGGATTTCGGGGGGGGTCCCAAAATTAGGGTCCCTTTAAGGGTGGCTATATAAAGTTGTTCAGGGTTATATGCGGTTGTTGAGGGTTTAGGGATTAGGGTTTAGGGTTTGGTGTTTCCCAGAATGAGGAGTACTACCATTTTGGGGGTCGCGAAAATAAGGGGGCTTATGCCTTGAAACATGGAAGGGGCTGGGGAAAAGAAGGTCAGAAGGTCCCTTTGATGTCCTATGCTTGCTTCTCCAACAGATGCTCCATGCCCCTGTAAGGTTTAGGGGCTGAACTGATAGAAAAAGGCTCTTGGAGCCCATCATACTACACATGTATGGGTGGTTGTCAAAATTATGGTCCCTTTTTGGGTATCCTAAATATTAGGTGCCGTATTATAATAGGGAACCAAAAAGGGATCAAAATTTGACAACCACCCGTATAAGGATCATGAGAGGATAGCCTTTCGAACGCTGGAAGCCCCTACTACCTTGACCCCTAAACTAGGTGAATCAAGGTTCCAGGCCACTGAAAGTAAACCATATAGACCCTAAACCCTAAAGGCTATTATGCTACATACTTTTGGGGCTCAGGTTTAGGCAGCCTTCAGACCCCCCAATTGGCCCTGTACCCTTCGACATTTCCGGTTGAAGTTGCCCGGGGCATGGTTACTCCCATCCAGCTGGCATCACAAAACCCTAGACCCTAAATCCCAGACCCTAAAACCCAAACCCTCAAGCCCACATAAACTTACCATTACTTAGGGTACCCAAATTTCCTTGATCTTAAAAGGCTAAAAAACCGAGATGACCGCCACAAACCCTAAGTAATGGTAATAAACCCTAACCCCATTCTATTTCTGGTTGTTTGGTTGCCCAGGAAGTCCTAAACCCACTCCGTCAACCCGAGGGTTTAGGGTTTAGGGTTTAGGGTTTAGGACTTGGTTTAGGGTTCGTTCTGAGTTCAACTCATGTCAAGAGTGAAACGGACGGCTTCCCTACCCTAGGCCCCACCCACGAAGCCCCAGCCCCCTTAGGGTTTAGGGTTTAGGTTTCAGGGTTTAGGGTTCCCAAAGCAACCACTTCCTAGGTAAGGACTTTAAGTTTAAGGACCTCAGGCAACAAAACATGGCTGTTCGGGAACTTGTGCGTTAATTCTGGTTGTTAGGCTACCCAGAAATTGTAATGCATATTTAATGAGATTGAACGGGATGTGCGGGGGCGTATTATACTATTATAGTTCTGTGTACGGGCTATAAGGAGATGACACCGCTACATGAGTAGATCAGGACTCTGCGGAAAACTGGAGATGGAGTACTTGCAGGCATAACCTGCTTGGTGTCCACTTACAGCCATTATAGCCATGCTTCCTGGGGGTTTAGGGGACTAAAACTTGAGTGAGAACTCCAGTTACAAAGTAAGTTACAAGTAACAATGCCCTCCCCCTGGACCCGAAACCCTACACCCTATAATGGTGGTTGTCAAAATTATGGTCCCTTTTGGATCCCTATTATAATACCGCACCTAATTTTGACATCCCCCCCATATGTTAGTCACGAACGACAATCAGCCAAAGGGGATGCATCGCGTAGTCCATGCTCAGGTGCTCAGATCTTGAAGCGTGATGACTAAAACCTAAACCTGTGTTTGAGAATCCGAAATTTCCATTTTTGTTGGAGGTGATCCAAAATTTCCATTTTTGTTGGAGATGCATCGGCAAGGATCGAAGACTGAAGTCTTTTCACAAATAGGCTGCTCATGGGGCGCACAAAATCCTAAACTGCGACCTCGACACTTGCAAGACGCACCTACCTGAACCCGAAAAGTATTAGTAGAATAATGGCCCTTTGGGCCATTTTTGTTAGGTTTGGGGCTATTATTTTGCCTACTTTTGGGTTCCAGGTAAAGCTCCGCCCCCCCAACAATATCATCCTTGGTACGGATGCCCCCTCTGGGTTCAGGGTTTCCTCATTTCGGGAACGCCCCCTTACAAATCCTCACTAAAACTCCAGCCCGTAGCCGAACCGGAAAGATTTCCGCCTAAACCCTAAACCCTAGACCCTAAACCCTAACCCCAATAGATCCTAGATTCTAACTGGGCGTATGGTGCCCCAGCTTGGCTCAGCAACTTAGCTAGCAGACTTGAACCCTAAACCCTAAATCCGGGTTTAAGGTTTAGGGCTTGTAGGTAGAGGTTAGGGGTTTAAGGGTTTCAGGGTTTTAGGGTTTAGGGTTTAGGGTTTAGGGTTTGGGGTTCAGGAGTTTCTCTATCAGCCTTGTACCGAGTCACGTCACTTCAAGCAACCCGCACGCTACGATGCCCAAAGCAGCAAGACCCCACCTAAGTACGTCAACCTGTTGATGGAGGAAATCTTGCGCCACCTCATATAGCCTATACCCCTAAAAATTAAAGTATGTTGGGGATCCAGCCACCGTAGTAGTACGAAAAGCTAGCGGCATATGTTAAGAGGACCCCCCACCCTGTAATAGTGGTATAATAGGAATGTAAGAGGACCCGAATAAAATCCTCATGATCCCTTATAGTGGTATAATAGGAATGTAAGAGGACCCTAATATAATAGAATCCTCATTATCCCTGAAAGTCACTATTGCTGGGTGGGGGTTCCACCTAAGGTATATGTAGTTGTGAGAGCCTATAGGATGGTACCTGATTATGACTTGGGCTTTCCCGACCTACAATCCTATAACCTCCGATTTGATTCTGCGTTTTTCCGCATATGATCAAACGAACACCAAACCGCATATATCCCTCAATAGCACAAGGTAGCCCCTGTAATCAATGCCAGCACTTGTCACATGTCACTGAGAGGAATGCCAGGAGAAGAAGGCTCTTCCAGAAGTTCTCTGGCAACCCTAAACCCTAAACCCTAAACCGTTTTCCCAAAAATCCTTCTTGGGGTCCCGGAAATAAGGATTATAGGGATCTATATTAGGGTCCCCCCTATTTTGGGAAACATCATGTCATCCCTAGACCCTAAACCCTAAAACCCTAAACCCTAAACCCGTTTAGTTTTTAGGGTTTAGGGTTTAGGGTTTTAGGGTTAGGGTTTAGGGTTTTAGGGTTTAGGGTTTAGGGTTTAGGGTCCAAGCAACACAATCCAATTGCGGCCTCGGGGCTTGTAGCTCGTTTCGGAGCCGGGCGAGTTCCCTTTCAAGATGAGTCCTGGTTTGGCGTAAATGGAGTTAGGGTTTAGGGCTTAGGGTTTGGGGTTTTAGGTTTAGGGTCCAAAAAAGGGTGGGGGCCCCAATCTCAAAATTACAATCCGGACTAACTATAAGGACCCCGAAACAGGGACCCTCTTTTTTGGAAGCCCCCGTATGGCTCGAACGTTAAAAATCAGCACACAAAGGCCATAATTTTGCATACCGCAAGGGCTCATAAAACCCTAAACCCTAAACCCTAAACCTTGTAGAAGGCTCACTCTGGGAAATTCCCAAATGCCCCAATCTCAACAGGGTTTAGGGTAGTTGAGGGTTTTATGGAGAGATGGTATTTCAGGCTTCTATGCAGGGGCCTGTATATGAGCTATAGTCTAATTTCCTAGTATCCCCACTACTAACCCTATGATACTGCCCTATATGATCCCTCACGTAACCCCCTGTAAGGAGTTTAGACCCATGGTCCACATCTATTTCTCGGTCTTTCGTACATACCAAGGCAACGACGCAATCTCCAAAGAAACCCCTAAACCCTAAACCCTAAACCCTAAACCGTTATTGGATAATAAAAATTTCTCTGGCCACCTCCAAGCCAGGACTTTCTGACTATCTAAGTATCATATGCTCTCACCCTATCCTAAAGCTTTGAGCAACCAGAACTTCCCCTAGAATCCTGAAATTCTGAAAAGAAATCCTATTCCAAAGAGAACTTATGTTCCTTCCAGTACACAAAAAAAACCATAGCAATAGAGCACATGCGGGGTCCATTCCTACCGCTTGTCTCCCTCATCGCCCGAAACTACTCTCGTTTCCTCCTCTACTTAGTTTGGGGCTCTGAGTCTATAGATAATATCTACATTGGGCCCTGAAGTCTCTAAATAATACCTACATGGAGCCTCAGGGTTACTACTCATAGCAGCAAGAACAAAAATTGGATACAGGAAATAAAACTCTGACTGATACCAAGCCAAGAGCAGCAAAATTGCTACCTGTAGTTGAAGGCTTAAGGAACTAAGTAATTACATTGTAAACCGTGGCCTTATGACCCTCGTTTGGGTCTACTGGGTTTAGGGCGTAGGGTACGTGCCAAGTCCACTGACTTTTAAAGTTCATCATCCTGAAGGTTAAGCAATTGCCCAGCTATCATTTGAGGTGCACTGTAGCAGGGTTATACGAGCAATATAGAACCATAGCATTGGTGTATATATATATATCTCTCTCTCTCTCTCTCCCTATAAAACCACATATAAGCCCCGAGATAAAGCCAGTTTCCATGGAATTTCCATTTTCTTTTCCATTTGATTCTTCATTCAAGCCATAATATTGGCAAATATTTAGACCCTGGATGAAACCTTCTTAAACCCGAAGCCACAAACAGCGAGATGGCCGTTTCAAAGTCGTGGCGCTCAACACTTGTTTTCTCATGACATGTCTCTCACTGTGCAGCGAGCATGTGCTGATTTCGCAACTTTGACGCCCTAAACCCTAAACCCCACACTCTAAACCCGAAACCCTAAACCCCAAACCCTAAACCCCTAACCCTAAACCCTTAAACCCCAAACCCTAAACCCTTAAACACTAAACCCTTAAACAATATAGCCTAAACCTTAGGTGGACCCCAACTCTGCCCTAGTGGTATACTTATAGTCGCTGTTACTGGGTGAGGGGTCCACTCACCCTGAACCCCCAAAACCCTGAGCCCTACAAGTTTAGGGTTAGGGGTTTAGGGTTTAGGGGTAAACCCTCGGCCGTGTGGCCGCCAACGTGATTTAGGATTTAGTGTTTAGGGTGAGGGCTTTAGGGTTTAGGGTTATTGCAAGGGCCTTTGTCCAGGTTTAACCCGAATGGCTTTATCATGCCGGACAGTTGTGGCTCCTCACCAAAATGAAAAGACTAACGAGAAATCTGTCATAGTTGCAACCCGGTCATCAAGATAGGTTCGGGTGTTGGGGGGCCTCCAAGTTAGGGACAGGAGAGTTGCAAAGCGACAGAACGAGCTTTGTTGAAGCTCGATTTGCATTTCTCCAGTCATTGGCATGTGCCAGATATGATGTTCAGGACTAGAACTTTGAGGCACACCACGCAGCGCAGAGTAACGATTAATCTTAATCTCCACCCATTGACATTGAGAAAGAAATTCTACAGCTAGTATTTCAATTTGCTTCCACGGAGTTTTGCATTGAAGCGGCATGGATTTAGCAAAGGTAAGAGCAGCTCTAGCACATGCAGGCCCGTGGTGTCTTTCAAGGAGAAGAAGAAGAGCAGGCAGTTGCTGTCTGAGATATGGTAAAATTAGGGATATATTGGGATTATATAGGGATAATGGAAAAGAAAATCGAAACTACTATAGTGTACTAGGGTTATATAGGGGTTATATTAATAATCAAATCGCGGACATTCCCACAGGATGTGATGGAGGTCAGCATTTGCGTGGAAACAGGATTTGCAATGGAGCGAAGAGAAAACTGTTTAAACAGCCTGGCTAAGTCCCCGACACTACGCCCGAAAGCCTAAACACCGTCAGTTGGACTGTGTGATCTATAGTCTCAACTCCTAGTACCCCCCTTAATAATCAATTTATCTCCCGTGTATTGTCCCCGATATCAACCTCCTTTCAGGAATTTAGACCCTAAACCCTCAACCCTCAGGTAATCCTATTCCATCAGCACAGGACTCGCCATGTCGTAGGTGGAAGCTTCCAGTAAAAGGTACTATGTAGCTAGATAGAATGGCTTGGCGTAGAGTTAAGGATTTGCGGCTTAAGGTTTAGGGCCTAGGGATTTGGGGGTTTAAGGTTTGTAGGTTTAGGAAGAAATCTCAACTGTAGAATTTCTCTACATCTATATATCACATATTATATATATTATATATATATACATATCTCTCTCATACTGGGAACGAAGGTAGCTTAGGTATCCTAAGTGTCAAACTAATAGGGACAAAGGTCATGCAGGCGACTAATTGCAAGCAACATAAGAGCTATAGTCTAAACTCCTAGTCCCCCCCTTAACAAGGACATAGTAGTCCCCCATATTATCCCCTACATAACCCACCTTTAAGGAGTTTAGACCCTAAACCCTAAATCCTAAACCCTAAATCCTAAACCCCTGTATAACCCCCCTTAAAGGAGTTTAGACGATGGTACATAACATGATAAGCATCGGGTCAAGCGTGGATACCCTTTCAAGTCTACGAGCTTCTGCAATACCTGGAGAACCCTAAGTCCTAAAACCGTTTAGGGTTTAGGTTTAGCGTGTAGGGCTAAACCCTCAACACCCAGCAGGGCTCCTTGATTATTCAGAGACAAAAAACTTCAAAGTTGTCCTTTTGCAGACTTAGCGTCTGTACCTCTGGCCTTGGATTTTGGGGTTTAGGGTTTAGGATTTAAAGCTTAGGGTTTAGGGTTTGGGGCTTAGGGCTCCCCAAATCCGTGGAATAGAACCCTTAATGAAGGTATTTGGGGACCCATAACCTACGGTTGCAAACCTGGAGGTCACACACCTTGAGGCTACAAATCTTAAGGTTACAAACTTTGAGGCTTCAACCTTGGGGTTACACCCTCACAGCTTGTAAGCTTTGGTATCCCCAAGCCCCGAAACAAGGACCGGACTACAAGTCATCTTTGATATTTATGGACACCTAAACCCTAAACCATTTTGCAGAGGCTTGGATTCCCACGACCTCTTGTCGGATAAAAACCCCAAACCTTAGACGGCCCTGCCCCTAAACCCTAAACTCTATATCCCTGTATACCTCTGTCCTGGAATGGCCCCTACTCAAATTCTCAGAAAACCCTCTCGCTACCTATAATCACCTCTATATGACCCCAATTACGGTACTTCTGTTCCCCCCCAAGTCTTTGAGGGTCCTACGCCCTGAACCCAAACCTTCTGGAAACCCCCACCTTGATTTTTACAGCACCGATTGTGATGGAAGAACTGCTCACCCAGCGCAGCAGTTTGGGGTTTTGGGTTTGGGACAGCATTTAGGGGTAACCCCTATAAGCCCATTTAGGGGCGGTGTAAGTAGGGTTATAAGCCTAGTTATAAGTAGTTACTAAGTACCATGGGCTTCCAAGTGCTTACAAAATTCTAAACTTCAAGGAAATTTCAACCCCAGCAACGGTAAGCATTTTAGCTTGAGGGCTTAAGGCCCTAAACCCTAACCCTGAACTGTCAGGCAATTGCAAGTTAACCCCCCTGAATCCCAAACCCTGACTCCTAAGCACTAAACCCTGAATCGTCCAGCAACCGTAAGTTAACCCTAAATCCTAAACCCTAAATCCTAAACCCTAAATCCTAAACCCTAAACCCAAAATCCTGAAACCTAAACCCTAAACCCTTGTCTTGAGGTCTGAAGGTTCAGGTTTTAGGGTTAACTGTGGCCGTCCTACAGCGACCATGGGTTTCCTTCAATTGGCTATGTCGGGACTTGCTTCGGGGTTTAGGGTTTAGGGGGTTTAGGGTTTAGAGTATAGGGTATAGGGTTTGGGGTATAGGNNTAGGGTTTAGGATTTAGGGGTTCGATGCGTAGTATACAATGTGTGCCACATTTTGGGTTCCGATGAGAATACGGCAGCTAATATTGAGGGCACAGTTAAAGAGGGACCATAATGAACCCTAAACCCTACACCCGCCCCCAGATCATCAACAACCCCAGCCTTCACCCCCAAATCTTGAACCGTCGACCCTAAACCCTAAACCCT
>CAJNIZ010000699.1:3471-31215 GCA_905231905.1 Symbiodinium pilosum | reverse complement strand
AAACCCTAAACCCTAATCCCTATGTGGCTTAAGGGAGCTCGGTCCCGAGCCCTTCCTCGGGGAAGCCATGGCGCGTGAGCCGGGAGCAATCCCGACCGCCGGACGGTCGGAGTTATCCACTGGGCTTTGGATTGCGGGTTGAAGGATTTTAGGGTTTAAGGGTTCCAGGGTTTGNNAGGGTTTGAGGGTTTTAGGGTTTCAGGGTTTCAGGCTTTGAGGGTTTTAGGGGTTTAGGGCTTAGGGTTTTAGAACGTTGGGGCTGGGGCTTAGGTATGAATTGGGTTCCAGGCTTAAGGTTTGGGATTGGGGCTGAGGCCCTAGGAGCAACGCTTAGGCTGAGGAGAGGTGTATCTGGCATTTGATTGGCTGGGAATGAAGGAATGGAAAAGAGAATGCAAACTACTATAGGGTTTAGGGTTTAGAAGAATGCAACAGAGAATGGAAACTACTATAGGGTTCAGGGTTTAGAAGGAATGGAAAAGAGAATGGAAACTACTGTAGGGTTTAGGGTTTAGTAGGATGGAAAAGAGAATGGCACCTAACATAATGGGTTATTTAGGGACTACCACAAGGATCCCTTCCTTCATTCCTAGCTAACCAAAGGCCACTTAGTATTGAGGGTTCAGGAAACCAAGTGGAAGCTTTGACAAATTATCCCTTTAAAGCCTTCATGAGGAGCCCCATGAAGCAAACGACATTATAGAAAGTCTAGTCCGAGGTTTTCTGGGATTCCACCATAGGTATCTATGGCCCTTCGGGAAACTCAGCCCTGATGGCAGATGGGATGCTTCGCGAAAGTTTTTGCTGCCACTCCGGCTAAATCCACGTGGCTGCGTAGGACGTCATAAGGGCCGGAACAGGGAGCTGATCCCTAAAACCCAAAACCCCTAAAACATCCTAAACTGCAACCATCAGGCCCAGCGCAATTAGTAAGTAGGTTGTAATTGGCATTGTAAGCCCCGCAGCTGGGGTCGGTTATTTCGCTTCAAACCCCCTTTACTTAACCTACTTACAAGGTTCCCTGAGCCTTTAAGTAGTGTCTCTAGAAACTTAGGAGTCTGTGGATGCTATTTGCTTAGTATGAACGAAGCGTAGAATAAGAGGAGGTGTGTGGCGGGGGGTGGCGGGGGGGCAGATTCTCTTAAATGAGGTGTGAATTGTTTCCTGGAATACTCGGTACACTCCCCCAAAATGGGGAACCTCAATACAGACCCCTAAATACAACGTTCGTTACTATTGGGACCCCCAAAATGGTATCCCTAATTTCGTCGCCCTTGGTGTAATTTTCTCACATCCTGGGTTCAAGCCCCCCAACGCAAGTCCTGAACATTGCAAGGCTATGGTTACTGCATACCACATACCCCGCACAATTAATCTTAATTGTTTGTGCGTGGTTAATTTCTCTGGAGAAAGAAAGCCTTGCTCTCTTCAGAACATGGGCTTAAAGCGTTTGGCACCGCTCCCCGTCGTGATACGGATGCCCATGGCCACAATGAGGGGCATCTTTTTCGATCACTGATGTTACCCCTCAACCCTATAAGCTCTAAAACCTGAGCCTCAGCTCCAAGAACAGAAACCCTCCCTACTGGTGTTTGAGGCGGGTAGAGGAGTAGAGAAGACAATGGAAGCTACTGTAAGGTTTAGGGCGTAGGGTTATATGGTTAGGTTTCAGGGTTTAAGATTCAGGGTTGAGGGTGCTGAAGTAAGAGTTGAGGAGCGGCTTCCCTTGTCACTCCATAGCTGCCCCTTCAAGGGTCCAAGGCCCTAGGCCTTAAGCTCAGAGACCTAACCTCCAAACCCTAAACGCTTAACCCTAACCTCTAAGCCCTAAACTCTGGACCGCAAGCTCTAAATTGAAGTCTGCTTAGGAAGTATTCTTATTATACAGCCCTAGGGACGTTTTGAAACGTTTCTTACTATAGGTCTAAGGAGACCGCAGTAAATCCTAAACCCCAAACCCCTAAACCCCTAAACCCTATATAACCGCATGATAGTAGTTTCCAGGTTCTTCTCCACTATCCCTATATAACCACGATATAACCCCATGATACCCTACATGACCCCTTTCAAACTGTGAACCAGCAACTCAAATCCCTGTGCACTGAATGCTAAGCCCTGGACAGTGTCCCTGTCGGCCCTTATGTGGATAGGTAAACTAGCGCTGAAGCCGGTTAGCTGCGGAGGGCACGAGACGGTTTGGAGGCTTTTGGGAGTGTAGGGTTTGGGGCTTAGGGCTTAGGGTTTAGGGTTTGGCGTTTAGGGTTTGGTGTTGAGGGTTGAAGGTTTTTTTGGTTCAGGGTTTAGGGTTTGAGGTTTAGGCTTTGGGGTTTGGGGCTAGGCTTAGGCAGCTTGAGGCCCAGGGTTTAGGGGTTTAGGGTTCCAGGGCTCTGAGCCCTGAGCTGGTTGATTTCGGGTCTCTTCCTATCTTTCAGGAGAAATGCTACTAGGAGGTGGACTTCGTGCTCTACTGAACTGCTGCTTTAGGTACGAGACTTCTGGGCCCAGCGTTTGAAGACATTGGGATTGGAGATCAGGCTTGAGAGAAGATAGGGGACAGGGCCCTTTGGGTTAGCGTATGGGGTTCTAGGTGACACTAGTTTGGTCATTGTGTTGTGGTTTTCTCCAGGATTGAGGAAGTCGCTTAGGGACATGCTGTTTGTCGCTATAGCTTTAGATGTTGGACCCCGGAGCATGGGGAAGAGAGAAAGAGTGAGCGAGAGGGCATGTAGACAGATAGAGAGCCCTTTCCGGGTGTAAGTGGCCCAAGGCCAGTACCAAGACAGCTAGGCCAGTCCCCGAATATGCGAAACAAACCTAAAGCCTAAACCCTAGCGATAACTTCAAGTACCAACAGCTTAATAGTAGTTACCCCCAAGCTAGCACCTGAAGCAGTTGCTACGACGGAGATTCACGGATTCATTTAGGGGGTTTAGGGCGTTGTAGGGCTAAGGTTTAGGGATTAGGGATTAGGGATTCACTCTAGGGCGTCCTGATCTAGGGTTTCTCTGGAATCTTGGGGAGAAAATTCCATTGGTAGATCCATAGATATGTGTCCTGACCTACCTTAAACCCAAAACCCCAAACCCTGACTCACATGAGCTTAATAACTGAAGGCAGGCAGAAGCCTGGATGTCTACCAATACCCGAAGGCTCCATGTAGGTACTATTCATAGACTTTACGGCCCAATGTAGGCACTACTATTCATAGACTTTGAGCCCTAGGGATAATTTTCCGTTATACTTCTTATCTAACTATAGTACATTCAATCTACCCAAAGTTCTGGCCTCTACAATAGACGGATGCAACGTTTTGACCCTCCTCAGCGTAGCCTGCAGGCAATTAAGACATGGCGGTCTGGGTACGCATCCTACTCTCATCATCTTGTTGAAGCTCCATGCCAGGAACTCCTGCTAAGGGTTTAGGGATAAGGGGTTTAGGGCTTCGGGTTTAGGGTTTAGGGCTTAGGGTTAAGGCTTGGGGTTTAGGTTTTAGGGGTTTCGAGGGTTCAAAGGGAGAAAGAGTCGGTGACATTGGGTAGTCGTTTGGGTGTGGGAAGCTTGTCATGTCTGATCCGCGAACCTTGTAGCAGCCATTGTCCTAGGGTGTAGACCGGTGACTATAAAGGAAAGATGACGGTGAAGAAATCGGGTGATGATCTTTATGTTTTGATTTTGGTAGTGAGTTACAATGCACATGCCGTTTAAGTCAACAAGAGCGTGTTCAGCAGCTAGTGCTTAATACATTCGAAGCATTCTTCCACAAAACAGAACCCTCGAACGGGAAATCCCACACCCCCCCTCTACGCCCAAAACCCCCCAGCCCTGCATAAATGTTTCCGTCCCTTAAACCCTACACCATACTGGAGGGTCATGGGGACTCAGTATGTCGGTTAACTAGCCCTATGAGCCATATAATAAGCCCAGTGCTCACCATGAGTAGCCTACTTACTGAGTCCCCATGACCCTCCAAGTACACTTCATCATATTCCTACACGCTGAAGATGAGAGCTCGCAGTGTCCCAGATTTGCCATTTTCTTGGCGGAACAGCCAAGTCGAATTCCTGAATCAGGGGACTCAACAGCTTCGATGCGGTGGTTTGGGCATCAATGGTATAGGGTTTTAGGCCCAATATAGTGGTGAGGGTTGGAGGCTGCTTGGTTCTTAGGGGGATGGAGCGACAGATCCCTCTAGTGGCCCCTTCAGCAATGCCAACAACCCAGTCCTATATCATCATGATGAACGGCCTCAAAAGCAGGAATGTGGTCCTGGTTCGAATTACACCCTAAACCCTAAATCCTGGGGGTAAACGGAGTTCAGAGACTGTACTCCTGAAGCATTCCCTAAATCCTAATAAAAATAGAGGACCCCAAAATGGCTCATCCCTAGCGCCTGCCAATTTAAGGGTTTAGGGTTTGCGGTTTCGGGGTACCTTTGGCTGAGAAGGGCTACTTGATATCAAAATTCCTGCATGACCTGGATACACTACAGTGCTACAATTCCCTAGATGGGAGGTCATGCAGGATTGTTGATACTAAGCTTGTCGGGATATTCGAATACTTCTTATGGCCTATTTTAGGGGTTATGTAGGGGATGTATATCTATATATATATATATGTATCTATGTATAGAGATTGTTTTATAGGGACCTACATGAAATTATGATTGTATAAAGCACAGTATTACGCCTACCGTAGACTTTTCCTGCTTGGGGGCTGTACCTGCATTATAGAGACTTACATAGAGTTTAGCGCTTTGCTAAATGGCCCTGGCCGGGTTTGGCAAAGCATTCCCGGGCATCTCGCAGTGTCAGCATATTCAAAGAAAGGCTGTAGGGTTTAGGGTTCTAGGGTTTAGGATTTAGGATTGAACCCCAACCCTAATTCCTATAAGCCCTAAACCCTAAACGTCAAGTACTGTTGATGGAAAAAGTCTTACACCACCCCAAGTGAGGATGGCGATATAGAATCTCCGCATTTTCCCAGCTCGGGCTTACTTGGAGGCCCGTGGGACGAAGTAACTAACTATGTTTGGGGTGGTTGGGTTTAGGGTTACGGTTTAGGGTTTAGGAACCCTACTTATAGTTGGTGTAGCGACTATAAGCCCGCTTAGGATGGATTATACGTAGTGTTCTAAGCCCAGTTATAAGCAGTTACTACGTTCCATGAGCCTCCAAGTAAACCCTACACCGAAACACCAACCCCCAAATCATTGTCCACTGCCGGGGTGCGGATGATTCGGAAAGACAGCGTCGCTTAGTTTCTGGCCCTTTCGCCTAAAGTCAACAAGGGGGTTTGGAACCCAACCCCTGTATTCAGGACCTAGTAACAGTAAAAAGATGGTCATAAAGTCCTAGTTTGGCGGGCTTGGGATTACAAAATGTCCTCTCGTGAAAGGTGATCAAAACCCTAAACCCCAAACCCAAACTTAACCGTGCCAACCTGCATCCCCCCTTGTGAGCCCCTTGACTGAATGTCAGCTAGGGTTTCCTACCAACCGGCAAGTTGCGGTAAGATCTTGGGCTTTATAGGGTTTTGGGTTTGGGGCTTCGAAGTTTTAGGATTTTCGGGTTTGGTGGGTTTTAGAGTTTGAGGGTTGGGGGATTTATTTCAGAGCTTTAAGGTTTAGGGTTTGGGGCTTTAGACTTCAAAAGTTTTAGGGTGTTAGGGTTTAGGGTGGGCTGGGTTTGTTAGCAAGCTCCAAGAAAGCTGTAGGTCTGAGTTCGAAAGCTATTCATGCCTAGACCCGATGATCCCCTACTAGCACCCGAATGAGTAATCCGGGTAGATTACGGGGCTCAGAAAGTCCAATATTCCACCCTGAAATTCCTCTAGGGCTCCAATTAGGCCAATGTAGGTACTATTTATAGACATTGGGGCCCAGTGTAGGTATTATTTATGAACATGGAGCCCCAGGGTTAAGTAAAGTTGGCTGGGCCCAAGTGAGCACTCGAAGTAGGACTAAGGCCTTCACTGCTCCCTAAAACGCAACCCTAAATCCTAGACCCTAAACCCTAACTACGACCTTCGTCAGAGCGGGGTCTAGGGTTTAGTGCCCCCAAACCCCAAACCCTCTAGTCCCCCTTAAGTAGATGGAATATGGGGTATATTATTGGGTTATATATAGGGATAACGGAAAAATGGAAGGACTATATTCTAATAGGGTATATATTGGGGGTATAGTCCCCCTTAAGTAGATAGAATATGGGGTTTAGGGGAGATCTTAGTATTACAACATACCCAAAGCCATATTCCATCTAGAAAAGGGAGACTATAAGCCCTGAAGTCGACAACAAAGTTACATATTCGGAGCCCCTGCGTGGTCTGGCAACTTGCCTGGTGCGCGTTTGTCAACCCTATGCGAATGCGGTTGATGCTGACTTAGCCTTCTGGGGGATCTGGAGTCCAGGGTGAACACGGTTTAGGGTTTAGGTTTAGGGTTTAGGGTTTAGGGTGAAGGGTGGAGGATTTAGGAAGCAGGGTAGAGGGACTTAGTCTTCTGGAGGATCTGGAGTCCATGCAGTTTTCTCATTACTGGGGTTCAGGGTTTCGGGGATAGGGGGCAGGGGATCTGGAGTCCATGCAGTTTTGGATTGATAAGTTGTCTATGTATCACGAAAATCCAGGTACCTACATGAGATACAGTCAATAACAGCCTCACTAAGGGACCCTTAAGAGTGGACATTGGGGTCCCTCTTGTGGTTTGGTATAGTCCCTGTTATAGTCCCTCATAAGGAACCCATGTCCAGTAATTATCTGGGTAATCTTGGCTGTAGTTTACGCCGTCAATATACCACCTCAACAGGAATCGCTTTTTGCGGTCCCGGTACCTGGACCCCTTGGGTATAGGTATTACCTATACGCTGTGGAGCCTGAAGTGGGTGACAAATATACGTATATATGATATACAGACTCAGAGTCCCGGGGCACGGTCCCAAAACGTGCGTTGCCAAAACTATGGTACCAATTGTGGGGTCCCCATCATACTACGGCCCGGCAAGTCCCAGAAGGGCGTCTTTTGACAATCCTCCATGTGTTGTATGGACAACTTTCAAGCAGTCTGTGTCGCTATCTGCAGGTATGAACCCTAAGTATGCCCTATCTAACTCATTTGAAGGGACCTTTCGTTCCAAAGAAGCCAGAGCAACACGAAGTTCTGAACAGGGGAAGATACCAAACTATCAGGTACAAAAGCCCCTTGATACACAGATCCCTTTTTAAGCGCACATAGGTTGTCCTAAACTCGAGGCCCCCGAAAACCCTAAACCGCCAAATCCTAAACCCTAAACCCCTAGACCCTCAACCCCAGTGTGCTCCTGTGACTCCCGAAACCCCCTGGGCTCGACTCTGCTTTCGCATCCCACTCGCTGAACTTTGGCGGCTCCATTTAAAGAGGATTTGGGGGTTTAAGGTTTTAGGATTTGGGGTTTAGACTTTAGGGTTTTAGGGTATTGGGTTTTAGGATTTGGGAGTTTTAGGGTTTAGGGATTTTAGGGTTTAGGATACTTTGGTTGGGGGCTTTCGTTTTAAGAGTTTATGGCGTCAAGTTTATTGTTTGGGGTTTTCGTACATTCGGATAAGGAGGAATATGTCATATTGGGGTCTTTATTGGAGCGCTTTTTTATGGACCCCCCCCCCCCCAAACCCTAGACCCTAAAGCTTAGACCCCATTCAAGAGGATGGCTATCTTGCCAGGACCGCCATTGGGATCGGTTAGGCGGAGTATAGGTGAAACATTCACGTGCAAGGCTAGAGTCTAGGATTCAGGGTTAGGATTGAGGTTTGGGGTTCAGGCTCTAGGGTTTAGGGCACCGAAGTTCAAGCTCTGTTTGAGGGACTCAGTTTCTCTAGACGTAGGCTCTACCAACCCTCAGCACTAACCTCTTTCAAGGAAGACCCAACGCATTGTGTATGGGGAGGTATGGGTTGAGGGTGAGGGGTTTTAGGATGTGCAGGACAGTTCGCCACTAGCTCTAGCTGAGAGGCGATAGCAGTGCTTGAGCCTTTGGGAGAACCCTACTCTCAAGTAAAACCCAGCCGCATAGCAAATGTTGCTGCTCATGCACTGTCATTGTTAGCACCATGACTTTTGCTGCAATTGTTTACTGTTATTACTATGACCTTCATTGCTATTCTACCATGCAAATACTTCTTGTCTGCCATCTTAGTGGTAACTCATCTCCTGAAACCGCTCTGAAGTTCTATTTCTGGAGAAAGCTAGTTACAGCTTGTCTACTACCCCTGCAATCGATATCCCTCAATCTTGTCATACTAGTACTGCTAGACCAGTAATTGGGATCCTACATGTGAGTATCACAGGTAGATGCAGTAGCCTAGCTACAGTAGGCCTTCGCGCACCCAAACCTCGCATGCAACAAATCAATCCTCTTAGTTGCAGCCCAACATGCCACAGCTTTGACCCCCCACATGCAGAGTGCTGAAAGGTCTTAGAAGAGTCCAAGCACCTAACAATACTTTGGGTGTGATTATGTACGGTCTTCGCACCTGGGCCCGCCTGGGAACGCAGGGTAAACCCCCTACTAGGCCCCAAACCCTAAACCTCACATGCAAGAATGGCGCGCGCATCAGCTTCAATCCTCTATCAGTGAGCTTCCAAAGTGCTGTCAGCGATCTTTGCGCATTGGCGCTAAGCCAGCTGTTGACCAGATTAGGTGCCTGTTATGGGGTCTAGACTTCAGGGTTCAGGGTTTAGGGTTGATAGGGTCTTGGCTTGAGGGTATACGGTTCAGGGCTTTGGTTACAGCAGCAGATTCAGGCCAGGTGGTTGTTTAGGCCCCTACATTCGGGTCCAAGGCTTGAGTTTGGTGTAGGGTTTCCCTAAACCCTAAACCCTAAACCCTAGGGTTTAGGTGTCTGCATTTGACTTTCGACTTGGCACAGCTCAAGTTCCGGGAGTCGAGTTGAAAAAGGCACAACTTCCACACTAAGGGTGCAATTTGGTAGGGTTCCCTATATGGAGGTTTCCATAATTATGGTGACCTTAGAGTAAGCCCCCCAAGTTGTGTGATCCTTGTTATGTGGACCCCTAAGAAATTACTCCTAATTTTGGGAAACCGCCATATCTTGAAGCGTCTGCAAGGTTACTTGGAGGCCCATAGGACTTAGTAACTACTTAAAACTGGGATTATAATCCTACTTATAATTCGGGTAACCCCTATAAGCCCTTTTAGGGAGATTATAAGTAGGGTTATACGCCCAATTCTAATTCTGAGTAGTTACAAAGTCCCACAGGCCTCCAAGTACGCCCAGAACCATGTTACATGTTGGGGTTTAGGGTTCCATCTGGACAGCCATTGCAATGCACACGTAGTGCTGCGGCTTATGAGGTGACTGGCACCAGCCCAATCGGCGTGCAAAACACTCCAACTGCAAGGTTCACCCTGAGGGCCCAAGTGTGAAAATGATTGTTGTCGCATATTCCCAAAAAAAAAAAACGGTATGTGGGACGGAACGCCCTTAAATTTGGGTAGTTGGAAAAGGGTACTAAATCCTCGAGCCTAACGCCCCTTATGAAAGGGTGCAGTCCCAAGAACGGAGGCATTGTAGGTTCACCACTTTGACTCTCTGGACCCAAACATTGTAATGTGCACCCTTAGTCATGATCCTCAGGTAACCGTGGAGATCAATGAACGATCAAAAGAGCTTCAACAATGCCAGAGATATCCAACAGGCGCGGTAATTATTCAATGAGATCAGCATTCACGCTACTGTCCCGAGCCTCCCAGCTTCTAATGCATTAGCCGTAAACACCTCCAAACCCCTGAGCCCTGACAGCCTAAACACCATCTCTGACAACCTCTGTCGGAGTAATAAGGCCCCTGCACAACCCTAAGGGTCCAAGGATTCAATAACAGGGCTTTCGGGCCCAAATACCACCAATATCATAGTATGTGGGCCCTGAAACCCTAGTATTTGGGTCCTTGGACCCTTTGAGCACAACTCCGACCATGATCCCCACAGTCGTCCTTCCACGACCCCATAAGCGTGTAGGATAGGAATTCAGTCCATGAACTCCTGACGTTCATCCGCGAAGCCATCTGCATCCCTAACTGCCTCAGCCCAAAACTACTATGGTATATTGGGGCTATATAAAGATAATGGAAAACAAAATGGAAGCTATAGGGATTATGGGAGTTATATAGGGATTCTAGGGTATATATTGGGGTTATATTGGGATAATGGAAAAGAAAATGGAAACTACTATAATGATTTTGGGGTTATTGAGGGACCCCAGCCCGCAAACCCCAAAGCCCGCCTATGCTTGTGCCGCCAAAGGGCAATACTCTTCAACTGGCACAAACCCTGAAACCTCCTGAAAGCATACACTTCAAACCCTGCAATGTAGGGTCTTAAGTAATTAGCGATTTTTACGGTTGTCTGAGATTGCTTGTGCTACTATGGAGCTCAGAAAGTCTTAGCATATCATTGTTCATTCGATAGGCCGCTACAGACCCTAGGCCCTAAACCGTACATTTATAGACCCTGATCCGTTTTTGTGCCGGACACCTCCTGCCGCTCCCACGACGCTGAAGGGCATTCCTAGGCGCCAATGTGAGGGTACCGAACTAAGGATACGGGGAACACAAGGAACTTCGTGTACGTAAATTTGAGAAATTCGTAAATCTAGGATGTAATTTTGAGAAACTCGTAAATCGAGGATGTAATTTTGAGAAGTTTTCTTAAATCTAGGATGTACATAACTTTGACAAATTCTCAAAACTGCAATCAGCGGATTTTGCACGGAAAAGGGTGAGCAGTACCCTAAGCGTCCGAAAAGAAGCCTTTCACGTGAGCACATCGGGTTACGTGCTAACACCACCGCCCAACCTAAACCCAAACCCTTAACCCCTAGACCTTACACCCTAAAACCCTAAACCCTAAACCAGTCCTAAACCCTAAGGCCTAAACCCTTACAACTAGGATCTGCAGTAAGCCACCTTCCCCCTTTTTTTGGGGGTGGGTTCTGGGCTCCTCAGAATTCTGCAGCCCTAAACCTTAAACCCTAAAAACGCTAAACCCTGAACCCCTACTTATGTTTGCATTTTCAGCCATATTATAATCATATTAGGGCGCAGGTGTGGCTTGCAATTGGTTATAAATATAGTTACTTGGAGGGTCAGGAGGGCTTGGTAAGTAGATTAATCATGGGTATAGCTGGGGTTACTATATGGCTTATAGGGCTTGTTAGCCTTCTTACCCCCATGACTTTCCAAGTACAAATAGGTTCTCATTACCGCGGCCATATGACATGAGTTCTAAGGCGCTTGCAGGAGGGGAGGTACCATGCAGGCACCTTACACAAGCTGTATGCCCCCCTGGTATAGTTCCGCATGTTCCACATATACCCTTTGTGTACCCCTTAAATCATCTCCCCCCAGGCTTAGTAAGTAGGTTATAAATGGGAATACAAGCGCACTAACCCCAATGAGGGTTCTGTAATGAAAATTTATCACATACTTGCTTACGAAGTTTCCTGAACCTTTAGGCTTTCAAGTACTTGCAGGGTCAGGGAGACTTAGTAAGTAAGTCGGTTACTAACTCCTTTAATCTATATACTAACCCTACTTAACCCCACTATTAACCTATTTGTCAAGTCCCTTTGACCCTCCAAAAAGGAGGAGCTCCTGCAAGTTCAGGGCCGCCCTAAACCCTAAATCCTAAAACTCTAAAGGTTCAGGGTTTAGGGTTAAGGGTTTAGGGTTTAGGGTTTAGGGTTCAAGTTCAGGGCCGCCCAAGAATGCCCAGCCGACACACGGCAGTGCCAAAGCGGGCTGCAGCGCTCCAACGAACGGCCGCCAAATGGGACTTTGGTTTGGGGCTTTAGGACCCTAAACCCTGAACCCTAAACCCTAAACCCTGAACCCTAAACACTAAGACCCTAAACCCTAAACCCTGAGGCCTGTAGTCTCCTCAGGAATTCGTTTTTCATCTTTATTATAGTAGAACCCTCCGGAGCTTTCATAATATCATTTTTATTGCAGGTCTAAGGGGGCTGCAGAGGCTGTAAGTCAAGAAGTTACATACACATCATAAATAGTAGGTACTTCGGAGCATGAAGTCTACAAGGGTAGCTACTCTCAAATCCATTATGGGCCCTCAGGCTACCGCTTTGGAATTATAACGACCTCCCTCAAATACTGGTCAAAATAAGAAAGCTCAAGCATGTCCCCATTTGGGGCTTCCAAAGTTGTATAGTTTAGCTGGCTAGGGTTTAGGGTAGGCTATGTCATCCCTCACGGGGAACCCCGCAATATCCTTATGGTCACCAGATATCCGTGGGGTTCCTGCAGAAGACTACGTGGCGCCCCAAGTCTTGCTGCGGCTTAACCGTGATAGCAAGGATGCAATCACAGGGTTTTGGGCGCATTGTGCTGGAAGAATTCCAAAAGGATTATAAAGACATCCTCTTTGGATACTTCATGCAAACGCCGCTTACTTGTTCCGTCTTCATAGCCGTCTTATTAAGTACAATGCCGTTGGAGATTTGATGATGGTCACTGTGAGAAGCGGCGGAGGGACGAAAACTGTTGTCAGTGCCGACTCTTATCCCTCGAAAGACAGTGTACGACAGAAAGGGAGCGCAGAATTGCCGAACACCCTTGATCTGCAAATCCAGACGTAAACCCCTTAACTTAACCGTAAGCGGCGGAACTTAAGACCCTAAACCCCGAAGTGTAAAATCCGAAATCCTAACTTAAACCCTAACCTCCAAAACCTCAAGCCTTAACTACTATGGTCTTGGGATCCCTGGCTAGCACTTGGTGAGCCGCTGCATGGTCATCGCGTACAGTGAGAGGTATTCTCTAATAGCCTTCCCGAGCTACCTCAGCCTGGCATGGAGTCACAGTTTAGGGATTAGGGTTTAAGGTTTGAGGGTTTTGGGTTTCGGGTTTGGGGTCTGAGGGTTTGGGGTCGAGTTTAGGGTTTAGGGTAAGCAGGTTAACAACCCTTCTAAGCCATATAGTAACCCTAGTTATCCCCATTATTAACCCACTTGCTAAGTCCCCCTGACCTTCCAAGTGCCGCACCTATAGGTAGGGTATAGGTAGGTACAAAGTCCCATGAGCCTCCAGGTAGGATCTTGGACCAGACAATTACGTTTTGTGGTTTAGGCTTTAGGATTGGTTACCATCACATAAACCACGGGAGCTTCCTGGAAGCCTACAGGCGGGTAAGTGGGTAGTTCAAAGGTGGTAGTTTCGGGAATGCTTCCAGACAAACTTCCATAAGACCCCGACTACTAATCAAATGAAATTGCTCAAGAATGGCTATGGGAGGCTGCCCGCCACATAATTGCAAACTGTAGACTGCTTCAATTTCACATGTAGATTCTAGCCAGAATCCCATACATCCAGGAAACTGAGCTGATGAGCTTTAGACATTTTATATGGGTTATAGTCTAAAGACCTTACTGGGGGTTATATAAGGGATTACTACAGGGGTTATTAAGGCGGATACTAGGAGTTTAGACAGTAGCTCTTATGCGTGTGCCCGCTACAGAGGAAGCTTTTTTGTCAATGGGTTTTCGCCTTCCACTGTGGTTAAGCAACCGGCGCAGCCGAAACGTCTCGTTACGTCACAGATCACTAACCCAATAGATAGGGAAGTCCCTAAATTCAATATACAACGGGCTTTTGTATCAACTATGGTGAGGTTTCTATGCTAATACAGGTCCCTATACAAATTTCCTTGGGGCCCAGATGACGCAGGTACTTGGACGATTCGGGCTTTACCCCGAAACCCTACAACCTCTTCTACTTGCCTTTTGTTAGCAACAGCCAGGGAGGCAGCAATCAGCAGTCGCGCGCATCGCTGAAGGGGGGACACGCCGATGTCCGGGGTGCACCAGCGGATGTGTTTCTGTGAAGCTAGAGACTTGAACCCAAAACCCCTAAACCCGAAACCCTAAACCCTAACCTAAACCCTAAACCACCCCAAACCGCTTAGTGGCAAGCAGGTCCACGTCCAAATCCTTAGGTGCACCTCGTGGAAGCGGTTGCGCTGGGCAGTGTTTAGTCGGGTCAAAGACTGGAGGTCCTCAGGGCAAGGAGGCCCATGTGTTTCAGGGTTAATTCGGGTTTAGGGTTTAGGTTAGGGTTTAGGGTTTTAGGGTCTAGGGTTTTAGGGTTGCTGGACCCAAGGCTGATTGCAATTTTTTAGTCTTCATTTTACTGAGGCCCAATGAGGAATATTGATCCCTAAGCCCTAAACCTACGGAACCCGCTTAGGATTAGCGATGCCGGCTTAGAGCACTTATGTCTTCCTTTTGGTTTCTTTAACTCAGAGGGGCTACATGCCAGGGGTCCCCCAATGTTGCTACTTTATAGTCCCCCTTAAGTATATAGAATATGGCTTTGGGTATATATTATAACAAGATCCTCATACACCCCCCATAGTATGTCTTCTCAAGGGGACTTTAGTACCATAACTCAGAAAGTATACTGCGCTTCAGGTCGTGACTTCTTATGGTATGAAGCGTAGGTAGCTCTGAGGTTTTAAACGTTAAGCATTGATTCTCAGCCGTTTCTGCAAAACTGCTGTAGTCTAGACAAGATTCTTTACCACAACCCCTACGCAACCACAGTTGTCATGTCATTATCCATGTTATTTTCCATGTGATTCTCTGTGCTTGTTGTAATTTTTCATACCACCCCTTTATAAAACCCATATAAGCCCAATAGGTTTCCTACATGTTGGGTAATATCCCCATATACCCCTTCATTACACTGAGGCACATCAAGCATGACCTCAACCAAGGACTTGGGCAACCCCAACCCCGAACAATCAGCCCCATATGATTATCTCGTGACCATACAAGAGTCCTTATGCTATGGGTTGGGGCTACCAAAGTCCTCTTATAATTCGAGTAGTCCGATTTCTGTTTTACGACAACCTAGACCCAAACAGTAGATGGGATAATGGACCAAAACGCTTAACATGTTCGGACAGGCAAGTATCCTACATACTTCGAGGGTTCAGGAAGGGTCGCTGCTCACATGAGCCTCCTTTCCAACAGATGACCCCTTGCGCGGAATCAAGTTGCCAGCGCCAAGGGGAAAAATGACATGCAGAGTACTGCATTCAGGGCATCCTATATGACCCAGCTATGAAGTAGGGTTCAGGGCCACAACTTGTCGCGAGTGGGGTTTCTGGGGCATTCTTTGTTGTTGTCAACTACGGCTTCGGACACATGATGCTCCGCATGCGCCGGTACTTACCGCATGATCCCAGAATGCGAGACCTTTGCTGTTATTTCCATGTTGCGGTTGAATAGTTGTTGGTTTTTTCTCCTCAGCCCCCAGACTCGGAACAATTAAAGTACAGCCCTCTGAACGCTAGACTGAACAGTCCCGGGTCCTGAGTACGCGCCCTTAATTCGGTTTGTAGCGCATTATAGTGGATATAATCAGTTTTTGAAAGCCCCATTGTTGAGGCAGTAGATAAGCCTAAATACTTACTTGCCCATAGTAAGCAGCCCGAATTGTCACCAGTATAATGCTCCCCCATTCCTCGTATGGCCATGGCGTGGGGTACCCCAAACAGACCTCAAGATTATGTTGGTAATTGTGGCAGACCCCTACAGTAATCCTGAAATTGAAACATCTGCTGCTGACCTATCATTTGTCCCCTCCTGAGGTCCTTGTACCCTAAACCCTAATCCCTGAACGCTATCCCGCTATCCTAGCAATGAGGTTTTGGAAAGAGACCTCACGTCTCAAAGCGATGTGGAGACTTGAATAGCCACCAGTAGTATCATTTCAATTTCTTGTATACCTATAGTGGGTTTGGGTTGTAGGGTTTAGGGTAGAACATATCCCGAAACACTATCCTGATCATAACCCTGAACCCTTTGTCCCTGCGACATGCGCATCGTGTTGCAGGGTTTTAGGATTCGACCTCACCTCGAGCCAGGTAGGAATGAGTAGGTGAGGAAGAGGGTTCAGGGATTTCAGGTTTACGGTTTTCGTTATTTTTTTGGTATCCCGAAACCATCAACAGAAGGACCTTATTGTAGGTTCCTTTTTGGGGGCGTTGAGGTCACCAACAAATTTCCCTTGTAAATGCAGATGTTAAGGGATCAGGATATAGGGCTTTTGGCTTACTCTAGGCGAGTATGTCTAAGGTAGTGATCCTGTCCTTTGGATTCGCTGATTGCGTTTATGTGGGCTTGCTGATAGCATGTTCCTTGAGCACATATAATTACAAGGTGTCCTCTGCGGTGTGGGCAACAGTATGAATAGTTGTCAGTTGCCCATTGGGGGCCGCATTATACTATGGACCCCAAAGGGGAACACAATTGTGAGAACCTGCCATTCCGCCCCGGCGATCCCCAACCTGAAACAACTTACTCGAACCAACGACACAGCCCCGCACTTGGGGATCCTTGTATGCACAACCTACTTAGACTTGTATTCATATCCCAAACATGGGCACGGTAAATCTCCTGGTAGGGTTATAGTTGGTTGAGAACTACAGTTATGCGTAGATTACAACTACTTATGGACCTCAGAGCAGAAGCAAGCAGACCTCAGTGCTTGCCGCCGCACTTGAACAACGCCCAACGGTTCAATTTGTTTTACGTAGTGCTGAGGGTTCAGGGTTTAGACCCTAAACCTAAACCCACAATCTGGACCTTGACAGGGATGTGGGCTGGGCCTGGGTACTCCTTTGGGATCACCCCAGCCTTCCCGTAGCGTCTTCGTCGTCCTTCTCTGTGAAGGGACCCATCCCCGTAAGGGACCCCGGCCCTTCCCGTAAGGACCGGCCCTGGAGGAAACAAGCAAAATTTAGCAGTTTATTCCTAGGAAAACATTGGGGGTTGAGGGCATTCTGAGCATGTGTTGGGGCCTTATTTAGACATATATCTACACACACACATATATATATATACATATATGTGTAGATATGGAAAATATGTGTGTGTGTATATATATATAATATGGATAGGCCCCACCCTAAACCCTAAACCTAAACCCTAAACTTAAACTCCAAACCCAAAGCTCCAAACCCGAAAAGGTCCGATAACAAAACCTCAACTCTGTAAACCCTCAACTCTAAGCCCCAAACCCTACATGACCTAACCACCCAACCTCACCCTTTTTCGGCGGCTCCTCGGCTCAAGGGAGGGCACTTGTTTCGGCCCTCACAATCTGTACAACTCCTTGGTCGCAGCCTCAGAACGGCCTTTCTCGCGGCTTAGGGCTTAAAGCTTTTGTAGGGTTTGGTTTAGGGTTTAGAGTTTAGGGTTTAAGGGTTCAGGGTTTCGGGTTTGGGGTTTGAACTCGTTCGCAAGTAGAGGCTTCTAGCCGTTGGGTGTGCGGGGTTAGGGGCTCCTTGAACATATACTATAACCTTTATCGCGCCCTATATATCCGTATGTAATCCCATATATCACATGTACAAGCGTCAGAATGGGACCATTGACAAGGAGGCTTATAGTTTTCGGGCTGGAAATGTATCAATCTCCGAGGTCTTGAGTGAGCCTAGTTCCTAAACCCTGAACCGTCAAGGGTTCCCAGTTCCCTAACACATGAAACTTCAGTAATCCCCTCCTCTCATAATCCCTCCCAAAATAATAATCCCCTCAAGATGGTACTATCACGTATGAGAGGGACTTTCTAATTTTAAGGGGGTGGAGGGTTCAGTATTAGGTGGAGGGGTTTAGTCCTGCAGCAGCCCGCTGGGCTTGTCACGTCAGTTTGTGATTCATCAAATGTGCAGGTGATTAATTGAGGCGACAAGTAATCTTAAACCCTAAACCCTATATAACCCATTATAGTTTCCATTTTCTTTTCCATTATCCCCATATAACCCCAATATAACCCCAATATAACCAAGTATGGCCACCGCTGCAGCATGGTGGCTCAGGCACCATGACGTGTCAACCCTGGACCCTTGAACTAGCCCATGGGCCCGGGTTGGGTCCTGGGGCTGGGGGGTTGAGGAGCCGGCCCGCCAGCAAAGCCATCTACCAAAAGTGCTGGCGTGCAGCCAACCGGAAGGAGAAGTACCCTATTGTTCTACTGTGTTCTGGCCCTCATTTACCTCACCGACTTGTTTTTCAATATTGCTGCACATTGCAATGGCCGACGCAACTACCGCGCTAGCTTAGCTTACAATCCCTTCATACTGACGCTGGGCAAGCTATGACAACTTCAGCTTAAATCCTGGTGTTTCAACAACATAGACCCAAATTCACATGTCTTCGGGATCTGAAAATACTGAAACATTCCCAGCTAAGGGTGACAAGGGGGTATAAGGGGGAAAGGAAAAGACATTGGAAACTACCACGCCATTTTGAGTTCAGGGCTTGAGGCCGATGATGAACGTGCACCCCCACTCCAATTATCAACTATTCCCCCCCACAGGACTCTAACCATATGTATATATATGTATATATATATATACATACGTATATACATATATGTATATAATATTTGGTTTGGGTATCGCGGTTGTTTCGTATCAGTCTGCAGGACTAGCCAGGAAGCCTCTCCTCGCACTGGACAGGATGTTTGATTTAGAGTTTAGGATTTACGGTTAGGGCGATGTTTGACGTCTTGCGGTAAGATAAACACGCAACCCCCAGAGCCATCTGGGCAGTTGCCTGGCTGTTTCTCCTCTAAACCCTAAACCCGCCAGACTCCAAAACCCCCAAACTGAACTCCCTATTTTGCTGCCAAAGAGTTTGTCACACAATGCGTGTTTCAAGAAGGGTGCCCGCAGATCTGCCCCCAAAATGCCACCTGTACCAGACAGGCCCCAAAAAAGGGAGTGATGATTTGAAGCAAGTCAATAAGGAAACCACATTTCTTTCTATATTCCCATATTATGGTACCTTAAAACCTAAAGCCTATATACCCTTAATATGGCACCTTAGACTCTAAACCCTATATACCCATATTATAGTACCTTAAACCCTAGACCCTTACTCTTATACAGCCGTATCATGGTACCTTAAACCCTATATACCCATATTATGGTACCTTAAACCCTAAACCCTATGTACGCACATTATGGTACCTTAAACCCTTAACCCTAAACTCTTTACACCCAAATTACGGTGCCTTAAACCCTTAGCATTACATAGCCATACTATGGTACCTTCAGCCCTCAACCCTTCACCCTATACACCCATATGATGGTACCTGAAACCCTGAAACCCTGAGCCCTAAACCCTACATACCCATACTATGGTACCTTAATCCCTAAACCCCTTAACACCCATACTTTGGTACCTTAAACCATAAACCCTATATACCCATATTACGGTACCTTGAGCCCTAAAACCTGAATACCCATGCTATGTTGCCTCAAACCCTAAACCCTATATACCAATATTGTGGTACCTTCAGCCCTTAACCCTATGTACCCGATCATAATGTTAAAGATCCCACATTCCACACTGGAAACGGGTCTCCCTAATTTCTACTCCCCAGAAACCATTCCGCACTTGACCATTACATCCAAGCAAACAGAAGCCTGCGCCCAAACCCTTAGAGTTTAGGATTTAGGCTTTAAGGTTTAGGGTTTAGGGAAGAAGCAGCATCTCACTACATAAGAGGACGATCCAGTGCAACTCGCATACTATGGGGTATGTATGCTGGCCTAAATACTAGACCAGAAGTCTTAGAACGAACCTACACTCTGCCAGCACCATCCAAAAAAAAACCAATAACCACAAATAGGTCCCGGTAGACCTTAGCCTCTGACTTGCAACTCAAGGTTCCCCTGCCAGCACAGATGGGGCGCGGGGGCTTCGCTGTCCGGGACTTGGTATTTCTGAATTCCCTTGTGTGTGGGACCCCAAGATGGCATGCATGGTATGGGGGTATAGGACTTAGAGATGAGTGGTCCAGGATTTAGGTGTTGAGGGCTTTTCAGGAATCATGGGAGTAGGGGTGTAGGCTTTGCGTTTTAGCTTTACAAGCCTGATACGTTTACAGCAGCTGTAGTATTCAAGCGCACCTGCTAGATGAATATTTAGGAAAGCGGGGGTGGGGCAGTTCATGTTAAAGATCATGCCTGACCTTACTATACTGTAATACCATAATTCCCGAGGTTTGGGGTACTTAGGGTCATGTCAGATTCTTAGTATATCAACCGGGGGACCCCCTGAAACAAATTTGGGTCATAGTTTAGCGCAGTTTAGGGTTGAGGGTTTTTTATTGTCTGGGGCAAGCCAGATTTCGGCTTTGTGGCTTGAAGCCCTGGATTCTCATGTTAAATTGTGGAGCTACCTGGGGTACGCCTGGGATGTTTTGAGTTTGTGGGCCGTAATCCCTGTTGAGCCCTATAAAGCCCGTTAGAACTGGGTTTTAAAGGATGCCTTTCCTAATTATGAACCATACTCCCTATGTGAATTTTTATATAGCCCATGAGAATTGCATTGCGACAGGGCCCCTAAATCTATCACAGCACGACCTCTCTACAGCCTCACTTCCGACTGGAAACTATCATTGATGTTCGTGACATCCTCCAACAATACACCTCCTTGCTGACGGAGTGGGTAAGGTTTGCAGGTAATACTGTAGCAGATGTACAGGGATCCCACTCCTTCACACCAGCACAGTACACTTTGCGCCGATTTTGTGGGTTTTGCGATACCTCACGGTCTGGAGTAGCTTGGAAGCCAGCGCCCAAAACCCAAGCCCAAAGCTCTTAGCCCCAAACCTAAGGTCTATAGGGTATAAACCCTAAAATTTATAGACTTAAGCCCGAAACTCGGAAGCTCAAGTCTAGACCCTAGCTGAACCCCCAACCCTTCCGCCCGACCCTAGCCCCTGTGACCACCTATCCACAACCTAAGCTTAAAGCCTTCGTATTGCAAAGCCAGAGGGTCAAAAAGACAGCGCAGGACTTGTGGTAGGGTTGCGGGGAGTCTGTTTTGAAATGTCACAGGGCGTAGATCTCTCCTTCAATCTTTACAGGTCAGGGTCCATGCTTCAGGGTAGCTTGACCTATACCCCGATGCTATCGCAGGAGCTACAGAAGTTTCGAAACAAGTTGCCTTGACCTCATGACACCCGCAGATATCGCAGTTTCAAAAATTGACGACCCCAAGATAGACCCCAGTATACTATCGTTTGGCTGTGCCCTATGCATCCCTATGCTATTCCACATAGACCTGTATCTCCCCTACATAAGCTGTACACAGGGGGTCTAGGGGAAGCCGGGGGGAGAAGGGCAACCCAAGATACTATCGGATTCTTAGCACTAAACTCAATCATATAGTAGTTTTCTTTTCCATTCCCCTATATATATTATGCAGCCCCTTGTAGGGATAAGGGATTAGAATCATAGAGCATAGAAGAGAAAATGGAAACGGCTACATGACTCAACGTTCCAAATTGCTGCAGTTGCCCAGCGTTTACTTCACAAAGTGGGCCGTGGACTCGGTGAGCAGACCCCAGGGTCCAAGTACTAGGTTAGGGCCGCTAGTGTTGAGGGATTTAAGGTTTTAGGGGTTTTAGGTTTAGGGTTTATGGATTAGGAGTTGAGAGGTCATGGTTTATAGAGTGTTGGCTCAATCTAACTTTACTGAAGCCCTCTTGAGCCCAGATTATATTGTATACTGGCTGTCACTTTGGGATATCTACTATTTCGGCTGATGTTGCATAATGAGGGAAGCTATTCATAACTACTAGGGGGGGACCTTTAACGTAACACTCAGTATACTATGTTGGTACTTGGATCCTTAGGGAGATGTTTTAGGATAGGGTTCCAGGGATTTGTTTTCCCTGGAGCTTCAAACAGGCTCAGTGTTTATGTCAGGGTTCAGGGTTTAGGGGTCTTTGCTTTACTCTTTGGGTGAAAAGTTTAGGGTTTGGGCGCACAGTAGGCTTTCTTACATTGACTCCGAGTCCCAGGCTTGAGCTTCACTTTCCGCGCTTTCCTCATTTCCTGTCCCTGTCCTGAGTCAACAATACCGCTCTAGCTGCACCTGCACTTCCTACTGTTTAGGAGCGGTTCTCCTCTGTAAGGTTTGAGCTGCTGCATTTGACGGTTATCAGAGAAGAATGGGCACCGAACACGGGCCCACGGAGGCCGCTCAACTATGGTTGAGCCCTTGCTTGGGGACAGTTCAGTGTTGCACATACAAAATCCAACAATGGGGGGGGCCTGCAATTTTGAGACCTTGGTGGTGCTGCGACATTGGTGATGGATGGCATACTGCACCCCCTACGTCGGCTCACACCCTACGCCCTAAAAAGTGTGAGCATTTCCTCTATCAAACGTACCCAGGTGAAGTCCGTCATAATGCTGGTATTGTGTGAGGGACGAGCGTCCAGACCCCCTAAAACCTAAACCCTAAACCCCCTAAACCCTAAAACCCTAAACGGTGTGCCACAGAGGTTGCTATCCAAAACAATCGTCTGTGGGGACTCTACATCTGTGCCTTGGCAGATAGGTTGAGCTGGCGTTTTGGATTTATGGATCCCATTCATAGCTTTAGAATGGCTTAGTATGTAAAGTTAACTGGTGCCTGAGGGGGAGTGGCTGCGTGGATCTCTGCAGCTATCCTTATGTCATGTATTCCCGGAAAATGGTAGCCGTGTACCTGAATCCTCTTCCCCACTCCCCTTTGGGCACCAGCAAGCCCTATAAACCTTCAGCCCTGAAGAATATGGAGCCCTAAACCCTCAACCCTAAAACCTAACTCCCCTGTATAATTCCCTATATAATCCCATATATAACCCCAATATATAGCAGTTTCCATTCTATTTTCCATTATCCCTATATAACCCCAATACCCCTCAAGCATCCGCAAGACATGAGCTAAGGCGCCTAGGCTCCATTAGGCTTCGCATATGAGCCTTTTTCTAAACTCCTTAAAGGGGGATTATATAGGGGATTATATAGGCTGCTGATATAGGGGTTATTAAGGGGGATACTAGGAGTTTAGACAATGGCTCATATGAAGTCGGTTGGGGTTCAGCTTTCAGGGGTTTAGGGGTGAAGGCTTTAGGGTATAGGGGTTGGAGGTTTAGGGTATAAGGGTTGAAAGTTTAGGGTTCAGGGTGTAGGGTTTACCGGTGTGGGGTTCAGAGTTTGCTGCGGCAGTGGTGCCTTGACAGACCGAGGCAGTCATTGGCCTAATTGCACTGTGCAACAAATGTGCGGCAGAGTCTACATGAATCCCCCCCATCCCCCTACTATCATCAAACATTCCTGTGCTGGTATGTTGTCATGCTTGGGGAATGTTTGATATTGGAGGAAATATTGGTGCGCGGGGATTCAACCCTCATAGCCGCTATAGAACCCTAGTTTCCAATTCATCTTCGCCTAAGATCTTCCTCAATTAGTGCTTCAGAGGAGGGTTTCCCCGCTCAAATGCGTCAAGGTGTAGGACCGAGCGTACAACAAAGGACCTGGGTTTATGATTCACGGGGGGGAACATGGATTTCGGCATAGTTCAGGGTTTAGGGTTGAAGGATCTGGTGTTTAGGTTTCAAAGGTGGGGAAAAGTGGGGAATCAATGTAAGCACATCTTGGCCAGACTCTCGAAAGAGATTCTTTTCGGGATCCACCCCAGCGCGAGGGAAGCCCCATGAGGAGTCTTGCCAAACAAGCAGCCGTATTTTGGGCATTTTCAAAATGATCCCTTACTTACTAAGCCCTAACCCTAAACCCTACATGAAGGGCACCCCTACAATTTTCCTCAAACTCTTCATACATCCCTTGGCTCCTTGAGGGCGCCCATGAGAACCCACCCCCCATAAGATGGAGTGCGCATTCATTTCTGCCAGAGTCCTTTGGTTGCAGGAAATGCAAGAGTTCCAAACACCAACTCCCACGATGGAGGAAAAGTTTGCACCAAATTGTATATTCCATGCCCTACGTATTGCATGATACTGGGGAGGGGTCCTAGATGGTGCAGAGTTTTCACCATCCACCGTAGTTAGGGTGTAGGATCTCTCAAAAGAAAGCTGAAGGATCCTATCCCCATCTGGTTCAGGATGTAAGGTTTGGGAGGGCAGAGGTTTGAGGTTCTAGGACTTTGGACAAAGCTTGTAGGCTGCCAATCTTATCGTCGCAGCTACCTCGTACCTTTATGATATAGGGTATCTCAAATAGATCTCAAAATGAGATGGGATGGGTGCTCATCCAGGATAGCACCTGATAAAGCCAATGTCCATTTAATTGTCCATATCATTTTTCAATTCTGTTGGGGTGATGTCCTTGAAACCTAAACCCCCAAACCCTTTATTCTTGGGGTGATACATATCTCCTTGGGACTTAGCTTGGACCTTAGACCCTTAACCCCTTGGGATTCCCTTGTAACTTATATTCCTATTATAGGTACTTAAGGGTTAACCCTTAGTGGGGGTCCTAAGTGCCAGTAGGCCCGACAGTATGGGTGTTGAGGGATGAGGATTCATTCAGAGCTAGCGGTGCCATGCGCAGGCGTCTACATCTGCCTCGTTGCAGCAGCCTCAGGACATTGTTCAAAGCAGGCAGGCGTTATTTAGGGCCCAGGGTTGGGACTAGGTACCAATCATAGACATTTGAGTTTAGAGTCTATGGTTTAGGGTTTAGGGCCCAAAGTAGGTGGCAATTACAGACTTGGATCCCCGGGGGTAGTTGCACTTTACGAGGCTTCTCCACGCAAGGGGGCCCTCAGCAACTCCATGAGGAAGATGAAGGGTCTGCAGGGTTCCGTTGCTCGCAGCTTCATCAGGGATAGCTTTGAGAAAGACCCATACAGATCTGAGTGTGGGCTTCTGCATGATGGACTGAGCTTGCCCGTGGGGGTACCTTGAGCACCGGCGGCTTCCTCCTGAACCGTAAACTCACAAAGCTGAAGCCCTTGAAGTGGATTATATAGGGATTATAGGGGTATAATTTTGGGCTCATATTGGGATGATGGAAAATAAAGTGGAAGCTACTATAGTATATGCTCTACTGAGATCTGCTACTTTAGCCTCCTTTCTTGCTACCTTTACTGGGTCATTGTTGAACTTACTTTGGGGAACAAGTCTTCATGTGCAACCCATTTGCGAACATCACAGTAGCTTTAAATAATGTCCCCGGCTTGGAACCAGATTGTAACTAGGCACTTACTTCATGGAAACCCCTTTATACTACCCCTGAAGTTCCCCCTAATCAACCCTGACTGACTCTCGCACTAGGTACAGATTGCCATGCCTTTAGGAGCTCTTAGGCAGCCTGACCAAGTTCAACAATAGTCGTGTATGGTCTAGGATGAAGAGCTAGGAGCTAGCCTTTAACTTCTTTGGGTATATGTGCCCCTACCATAATTAGAGCTTTAACTTGTTTTTAGGCCAGTGAACCCAGCCACTTTTTCACAGCACTTCCAGATTTGATAGGGACCTCACAGTATCTTGGAATTCCCCTCCTAAACCCTAAACCCCAACCCTAAACCCGTAAACCCTAAACCCCTAAACCCCCAAACCATAAACCCCTAAACCTTGAACCCTAAACCCCCTAAACCCTAAACCTTTATATAAACCCTAACCCCAAACCTGAAACCCACCCTAAACCCTAAATCCGCATAATTTCCGTTCGGAGCAATCTTCAGGATAAGTCTGCCCAGGCGCTAGTCGCTGCTTCGATTGCCCTCTTCCAGGTGTACTTCGTCCCAGTTCCTTGACTTACTGGGTAGGCCCCTGGGATGTTTAATATTTTCCCTCATGGCTTCAATAGGGGACCATATATACTGATATTTTTCAGTGGGTTTTAGGGGCCAACTTAGCTTATAGGTTCGGGTTTCTGGCAGGGTTTTGAGTTTGGGGAGCTGGGGAGAAATGCGCAGAATATCTTGAAAATCATATGTGTGAGGGCTGATGCATGTCGGGCTTGAATGGCGAGTATATGAAGGCTATCGAAGTCGATCAATCATGGCTATTGCGTAGCGGGACAGCAGCAGCTTGTACAGGTGCGTTTTTTTGAGCGAAGCATGCGCGACAGAGGTTCTGCATGGAGATTGTACAGAGTGTTCTCTCAGGACTCAGGATAGCTGGAGGCCTCCCAAGGGCCCTTTTAGCCTTTTACCGCTTGCAACAGAGCAGCAAGCCTTCAGTGAGGATTTGGGGTCTATAAATGAATCCTCTCCCCCTAATCATGTCAAAGTTCCCGGGCCTGGCTTCCTAATATAGTGGGAAGGGTATTAGCACGGAGGCGTGGTGATGCTTCAAACAGGGTCCACACAGCCAGCTGCCGCAATATCCCATTTCAGACAATGCTGAGATACGTAGCGTAGGCCAACAGATAAATGCACGCTAAACCCTCAACCCTAGACCCAAGCTGTAAGGTTGCAAACGCTGATGATCATTTAGCATGTTTCAGAGCACGTTACCGCAAGGAACCAGAGATCCTTGCATATTGACTGTTGCTCATATTGGTGCCCAGGCCTAGCGTGATGCTTGCATAAACAACAGCAAAGCGGCTCGCATGCATCGCGCTGAGACTTAAACCTTGATCCCAGCCATCATTAGCATTTATAAAGCCTATCGCCAGGACCTCCATAACACGGTGGTTGCGTTTCGGAGGATGCCGGCTGCGAAAAAGGGAACCAACAAGCAGAGAACCAAACTGGGACATTCAGGGACATGCCGAAGACTCAGGCTCTCAAACCTTCACGTGTTTTAGAGGGTCTAGGATTTACCAGGACCTCACAAATACCCATAGTGATAGCCTATACACCTACCCATGATTTTGGGGTTCAAGGCCGTCATTCTATGCATATTGGGATGTCCAGATAGGGCTTAGAGTTTAGTGCTTGTCCGAAACCTTTACCCCCAAGCCCGCGAACTGAGGTAGATCCTCATCTGCGCCTGCAGCTGTGGAACGATGTGACTGGACTCACTGGTGGGGGCCCTGAATTGCTGGGGGTGAGTAGGATCCTCATATACATTGCCCCGGATCTCACAGCCTATCTCCTAAAGGTCCGAGTGCATAAACTCTATGCCTTTTCACAAGCCCACATCTTCTTTTCACCTGGTGTAGGGCTGTCGGGCTGATAGTCTGCATAAAGGTTTTGAGACGAGGGTCCGGGACTCGTGTAGGTGTTATTCTGCATGCTTCTTCCGCAACGCCGGCTGCAGAAGGTCTGGACGAATGAAGCGGCATTGTGCGGATGGAGTTTCGATGCTTTCCTCTGATGTTTAACAGCCCTCTTACGCAACCAGCGTTTAGTTGGGCATGTCAGTCTGTAACCATAGATAAGCGATGGACTATACGTGTGTGTGTACATATATTTATATGTACATGTTGAGCTAGTTTAGGAGACACTCAGTGTTGTGGGCTAGGGGTTGCTTAACGTGGAGCAAACTTTTGGCGGCTTCCGGGTTCTGCGCAGTTGTCATTTTTCTGGAGACTCATGGGGCAGTAGCCCATTATATAGGTAGCTGGGCTTGCTGGGTTGAACCTGCACCCTGAACCTTAAACCCGAAACCATATCCCTAAACCGCCCAAGTTTAAGTTTTTTTTGTTTTCAACATGCTACGCATGGTTCTGGACTCAAAGGGTCCAAGTACCTGAATGGTAACTACTCTGGGCCCAAACAGTTTCCTACGCATGGGTACTTTGGCCCCAAATTACTTACCCTCTAAGGAAGGGGTCTTCAGACCATTTTGCGGGGTTTTTTGGAAACCCTAAACCCTAAGCCCTGAACCCTGAACCCTAAACCCTGAACGGCAACCCTAAACCCTGAACCCTAAACCTTAAACCCTGAACCCTAAACCCTAAACCCTAAACCCTAAA